>JAMZAV010003556.1:0-67119 GCA_024449915.1 Sweltsa coloradensis
TAAATATGTGGCATTAAACAAATATAACAAAAAGTTTATTATGAATAAAATAAAAACAAAACAGAACATTAATTGACAAGTTGGACAGTTATTGATGTATGAAATAAAGCTATTGATCTAGTGATGAAATTGATGGACAGAAACTTTTCCAAATGGCTGGATAATTAACACTAGGCACACTGATTGTATTGGCCACACATGAAATCAAACCAGCTTCCTTAATTTTCCGTGTTGTGGCATTAGACTCATGTGCAAGGATTGAAGCGTCTTCCCAATTAATATGATGATGATTTTCATAAACATGTTCTGCGAGTTTTGAAGTATCAATCTTATGTTGTTTCACATTGTTCTTGTGTTCTTTTATTCTTACCATCAAAGGTCTCTTGGTTTCACCAATGTATCTAGCATCACATTCGCAAGGTATAGAATAAATAACACCCTTAGATGACTGAACCTCATCCCTAGGTTTAGTCTTGGTGAGAATGCTGCGCAACGTATTAGACGAACTAAAAACAACTCTTATGCCATACGGAGCTAAAATGCGTTTGATCTTTTCTGAAAGATTCGGATAGTATCCAATGCAGACCGTTTTATAAATCCTAGGTTTAACCACCTCAATATCTTTACTCATGTCAGGTTTGATGATATCTTGTGGAAAAATAGTCTTTTTTAACCAGTCATTTGAGTATCCGTTATTCGTCATAGCACCAAATATTTTTTCCAGTTCAATTTTTAGGCTTGTGGGAGTTGAACAGATCAGTTGTGCGCGAGAAACCAAACATTTAACCATACCTGATTTTAGAGCATGCGACGAAGTGACACATCTGAGTATCGAGTCTATCTTTGAGTGCGCAGCAATTGAGTTAGCCATGGAACACGGTCAAACCATCGTGGTTACGGTATACCGTGCGCCTAACAGTAATTTCGGCGCTTTTATTAACCAACTGGAAATACTTCTTTCCATTATCAGTACTAAACGTCAAAAAGCAATTATATGCGGTGACTTCAACGTTGATATCATGCACTGCAATGCGGAAACATCTAGTCTACTTAACACTCTTGCACTGTACAATTACGAAGCATTGATAGGGTCACCTACCAGACTTGCGGCAAAGAGTGCAACTGCAATTGACAATATTTTTACTAATATTAATGGAGACTTCTTTGCTACGGATCTAATCCACAATGGTTTATCAGATCATGCGGCCATTTGCCTATCCGGCATTGCTGACTCACGTAACAACGAACACAGCACCTGTGTAGTACCAACAACTGTTTGCCGGAGGAATCTTAAGAGGCCAGCCCTGCAGCGGCTGTCTCACAGCTTTCTGACCGAAACTTGGGATTTTGTATATAAGGAACATGATGTAGACCAAGCTTACAACGCTTTTATCCACTTATTTTTGTCCCGTCTCAACAAATATTGCTATTTCCAAAATACGAGGCCCAAGTGTAAACTCAAGAGCTGGGTCACCGACCAGATCCGGGATATGAGGCTTACCAAGGTTCATCTCTACAACAAGTTTATCGTTAGCAGGGACGATCGGAGCAAAGCTGAATACAATCAATTTCTAAAGATCTACAAAGAATCCATCAAACATGCCAAGGGGCTGTTTTACAGAACATGGGTTAACAACGCGAGCAACAAAGGCAGAGCCACATGGGACGCTGTAAACCTTTTGACTCAAGGCCCAAAGAAGCACGTCAATATTAACATTAAGCATGAAGGGAAACTGCTAACCAACCCTGTGGATGTAGCAGAGACACTAAACGATTTTTTCATCAGCGCACCTCGCTTGCTGCTGGATAGTCAGACTACACCTATCAGACCTATCACTGATCCAGAACCACTCGAAAACACGCAGCAGTCCTCCATGTTTTGGATACCCATCACCTGCCACGAAGTGCAAGATACAATCTGCTCGTCAAAGGCCAAATCTTCAACCGGCCCAGATGGTATCCCCATTGTTGCTCTTAAGGCATGCGCATTACAGGTTTCCGGTGTGTTAGCTCACATATTTAACGCATCTTTGGAACAGGGCATTTTCCCTGCTGGAATGAAAGTGAGCAAGACCATAGCTTTACACAAGAAAGGAGATAAGACTGATGCTAATAATTTTCGACCAATCGCTCTCTTGTCATGCGTCTCAAAAATTTTTGAAACCCTAATAAAAAAACGACTTGTATGCTATCTCGAAGGTAACAATATCTTAGCCACCAACCAATTCGGTTTCAGAAAAGGTTTGTCCACGACCCGTGCTGTCACGACCTATATACATGGTATCCTGGACTCCCTGGAGGCAGCCGACGACAATCTAACCATTTATTGCGACATGTCTAAAGCATTTGATTTAGTTCACCATGAAAAGCTGCTTTTGGTAATGGAGACTTATGGCATTCGGGGCGTTGTACTCAACTGGTTTCGATCGTATCTGAGCGGCAGAAGTCAGTTCGTTGAAGTCACCAGCCAGATCGATGGACGTCAACTTGTTTCCAGGTCAACCAATAGGGTGATCAACATGGGGGTTCCCCAGGGCTCCGTCTTGGGCCCCATCATGTTCATTGTGTATATTAATGATCTTCCTGGTGCAGTCCCTGAAGCTATTGTGATTATGTTTGCGGACGACTTCACCATCTCGCTAAGGAAGCCGAAAAGCGATGCTTTGACCGAAATGGCCAATCAAGCCACTTGCCGCATTTCCAATTGGATAAGCAGGAAGAGCCTTGTTATGAATGCAGAGAAAACTCACCTTATGTCTATTCATCCACGTCAAGCTACCAGGACACCAACTGTATTTCCAGTTTGGCTAAATGGCATTCTATTGTCGCAGTGTGACGAGCTCGACTTTCTTGGTCTCTGTATTGACAACAGCTTGGACTGGCAATCTCATACAGACAAATTAGCTAGTAGACTGAGCAGAGCTTGCTATGCAATTAGGGTCATTAGACAATGTATCTCACTTGAAGCAGCACTTTGTGTTTACCATGCCTACTTTGAATCGCTTATAAGATACGGCATATTACTATGGGGCTCTTCTTCTATTCGCAATTTTAATAAGATTTTTATCCTTCAAAAAAAAGCAATCAGAATTTTACTTCAAGTTAGCAATAGGCAATCATGTCGGCAGTTTTTTTATCAACTAAATATCTTAACAGTTGCCAGCCTTTACATCCTGGAAGTCGCCTGCCACATCAAGTCTAACCTGGGGAGACTCAAAATTAACAGCAACATCCACAGCCATCACACTAGAAATCGTGAGAATGTACAAGTCCTGCCTCGCAGATTAGAGTTAACTCAAAAGAGTCCAGACTTCCTCGGCGCAAAGATTTTTAATATTCTTCCTAAACATATTACCGAAATTGAAAACTCACGCGATTTTAGGAATACTTTAAAAAACTTTTTAACCACAAGGGCTTTTTACAGCATTAATGACTTATTTGAACACTAACCTTGTGCCAGTCAGTTCTTTTCTTATCACCATTTTATTTTATTTTAAGCATGTTCATCTGTATCTGTGATAGCCATCTGTGTTAGCTCAAAAGCGAATTCGAATGTAATTTTAATTGTATTACCGTGTAAGCTAATGCTTTACTGTAAATGTTACTGTAACCAATATTTTGCTGACCATGTACCATGTATAAGTGTTATCACACATAATACCTATGTACAATAAAGAACTGAACTATGAACTATGAACTGAACTATGAACCTTCTTTAACATGTGAAGGATGATTTGAATTGGCATTCAAATATTGATCGGTGTGTGTTGGTTTCCTGTACACAGATGTAGAAAACGAATCTAAATCTTTCATGATGAATACATCTAAAAACGGTAGACCGCCATCCTTCTCCTCTTCAAACGTGAACTTCATCTTAGGATGGTAGGAATTAAGATCTGATAATAACTTATCTACCTTGTCTTGATCTTCACAATGAATACAGATTATGTCATCAACATACCTCAACCACAAATCTGGTTTAAGCGATGACTGTGCGAGAACGTCTGTTTCAAGAGAATCCATGTATATATCCGCAAGTAAAGGTGACAAACAACTGCCCATAGCTAGACCATCTAGTTGATGATAGACGACTTTATCAAATTCAAAATAGCAAGACATGAGAATTAACTGCAAAAGCTCCATTATTGCATCTACAGATAGAGAAGTTCTAGACTGTAGTGAACAATCAGTTAATAATTTGTTTTTTACAAGTGAAAGAACTTTCTTGACAGGTACACTAGGAAACAAATTTACAACATCAAAACTCAACAATCTAGACTTGTCACTAAATGGAACTTCTCTCAACTGATCTACAAGCTCCTTTGAATTTAAGACAGCTGATTTAATGTTATGAGTCAGAGGTTTCAAGATATTTAAAAGAAATTTAGATAATAGACTAAAAGGTGATCCCATTGAACTCACAATAATTGGCCTTAATGGTAAGCCCTCCTTATGTATTTTCGGCAACCCATAAGCATGTGGGGTTTTGGAGAAATGTGGTGTTAAATGAGATCTTACCTTAAAGTCAATGGTTTTTTTCATATTTCTTGAGCATGTGATATACTTGTGTTTCATATGCAGATGTAGGATTTTTCTTCATAACTTGATACTGTGATTCATTTTTTAGTATTAGGCTGAATTTGTCCACATAATTAGTTTTATCCATGATGACGGTAGCTTTCCCTTTATCTGCTGGCAATATAATAATTGTTTCATCCTTCTTCAGGTCTTGAAGAATATTCATTTCATTGAAAGTCAAATTAGGTTTAGGCTTTTTTCCATATCTCATTAAAGAGTTTTTAATACTTGCTCTTACTTCATCTTTAGATTTGTCTTCCACGAAAAATAAACTAGGTTCGACTATAGACACAATATCAAATTGGTCGACAATTTTTGGTGTTATTGAAAACCCTCATAGTTTCTGTCCATCAATTTCATCACTAGATCAATAGCTTTATTTCATACATCAATAACTGTCCAACTTGTCAATTTAATGTTCTGTTTTTTGGGTTTTTATTTTTATTCATAATAAACTTTTTTGTTAATAATTTGGTATTAATGCACAGCGATATTTATAATATTTTGTGAAATGTTTTTTGTCCTGTCTGTTGTGGTTTTTTAATTGTTAATTTTGTTTGATAAAGATTTCTGTAAAGAAATCGAAATATCACATTAAAATAAATATTTTGTTAACTAACAGTGAAAAAGTCCAATGATTTATATTTATAACGTTACTACCTGTTATATAGTTTCATTTTTTATAATATATACAACGTGTTGTTCTGGAACCAATTTTGGAAGACTCTTCTCAACAAATGTACTCAAATCATCGACATCGAAGTGTGTTTCACGTTGCAAATCACGATCATAAACGTCACTTGAAGATCGATTCGGTGCACACATTCCCAACTGCGCCAATTCTTTGTTAGCGATTGCCAAACATATATCCTCGATCGAAATCAACGCCTCATTATACACGTTTGGTGTGAATTGCATGTCCAGATTCGTTGCTTGCAAACGACGTAGGATGTCTTCACTCATGTAATCTTTGTATTTTTCCCAAAGATCTTTCGGATTGGATGGGAAATACGTTAATAAGGGCCATCAAATTCCAACTCGCAACCTTCTCGTGGTTTGGCCCGTGATTTGGGGAGTTTATCTCCCTGAAACTAATGTGCGAGCTCTGGGTCGTCGTCGGGGAACTTTCCCCTTCCCTTTGACTACCTCCCCGACGGCGACGACAATGACAACACGGATGATGACACAGACGGAGACGATCACGACCTGGGGGAACCCCTACCCTCCCCATACGCTTGTGGCTGGTTCTGACCAGCACAGGCCTGTCCACCCCTTGTTCCCCTGCGTCATCCCTTACGTCCCTCCCTTCGTCTCGATTAGCCAAGTTGCATAAATATGAGACGTAAAGCAATATCCAATCAAATCAAATCAATTATCGAAAGTAACGTACGTATTTGTTGTGGTTGAGCAGTATTTGATGCATCAGCGAGTGCTGTGTCTCAATGGGAATCGTTTTCAAGAAGATTTAATTTTTGGCAAGCTTCTCGATAGGTCGCATATACTTCACCATTTACTGTTCACATTTCTTGGAAGGATTTCGGTCCATGTACGTTAACTAATAGTAATCACAAGTAAAAACATTCTTGATTGTTTAGATGAACTGTATATAGACGGCCTAACGGGTCGGACGAATATAAATTTGGATGTCCTTTAACTGGTTTGCCCTGCTTACAATGTTGAAACTTTTTCGTTGATGCATTCTATGTGAAGTATTTTGGCACATCTGAGTAAAGTAGCCTTCTTGCCAACAAATCATCTGTGCACAATAGAAGAACGAAGTTAACGTTGTTTGCGGTGGTGAAAATGCTCTTGCATGTACATTTTCGGTTGTAAAATACACTCGCTGTCCGTTTTCAAGATGCACTGCCAAATGAACAACTGTCGGATGACGTTCATGAATTGGAAAGCGATGCGATGAAAGGGATGCGATGGAAAGCGAAGCGCATGCAGTGGGGTTTTGAAAAAAGAGCCGCTTAAATCGTGGATCAAGTATATTGGCAATAGCCAATACATTCACTTTTTCGATATCACTGAAGCGACGCTTTAGTTCGACCAACAAGTTTTGTTGCAAATTATGGCCAATATCTGACGTAGGTGGGTTCATTTTTATTTAAATTCACTTTCAGATTTTGGACAAGTGGGATTACCCTACTTGAGGTAACATATAACTCACCACAAATCTCGCTATTGGTGCAAACATTCTAATCACTTCATTAATCTGAGCAATTTGCTCAGCATTTAACATGCTTGGAGCTTTGGGATATTGCATTTGCATTTAAGTTTGATAAAAGTTTAGATGGTATAAGGGCGCGTCAACTGTAAGGCCATAATGCGCCACTCTAGCCTATAATAGGCAGGGAGGCCTTAGGTAGGGGGAAGAAAAGGGAATGTAACCGGGTACTCAACACATGGCTCACTCACTCGTCTTACAACGACTTTGCCGTTTTCCTAGTTTATAAATGTCAAAACTATTCATTGTCTTCACAAGATCATTTTCTCTCAACCAAGTGATTTACTGCGAAACCAAGTTAAAGGCAGAGTAGAGCTGGGAGAAGCAGACGGACGTGTCTGCAAAGGGCTTGAAGGCAATGCTGACCACTCTTTGCAGACAGTACTTGTTAGAACGAGGGCGGTGAAACACGAGCCCACCACCCGAGTCACCACCACATACGCTCATGCTCTTGTTCACATAACCAGCGCAGAATTTGTCGGTGCCCAGTAGGTTCCAGTGGAAGTGGTGGGATCGCGTCCAGACAAGTGCTTGAGGTCGCATATGGCAGGTCCACGTACTTCCCTTATGCTGTTGAAAAGGCACATTTTACTCTCATCTGACATCCCCTCTGGTGTTATTTGAGGTGGATGTCCAGGTAGGGGTGTTATTGAGGTTGTCAGCACATGCATGGCCCATGGTTCGTCAATTGAGTGCTTTACTGCAACACTCCCTGCAATGTCCTCAGTAAACCTGAAATGGCTGTATGAAGTTAATTGTGGCCGTTTCTTGAAATGATTCAGGTAGAAGAACTCTTGCCAGTTTTCCATAGGTACCAACACTTGTCCATTTTGTGTCCCAACTGGCACTGCGAAGTTCAGCTTAGACGTTGGAGTACTCGCAGCAACAACTTAAAAAAACTCGTCAATTGTGTTAACTTTGCTTACACGAAACTTCTTTTTCATAAGGCCAAAAGCCCAATCGACGGCAAATTGCATTACTGCAACACTCCCTGCAATGTCCTCAGTAAACCTGAAATGGCTGTATGAAGTTAATTGTGGCAGTTTCTTGAAATGATTCTGGTAGAAGAACTCTTGCCACTTTTCCATAGGTACCAACACTTGTCCATTTTCTGTCCCAACTGGCACTGCGAAGTTCAGCTTAGACGTTGGAGTACTCGCAGCAACAACTTCAAAAAACTCGTCAATTGTGTTAACTTCGCTAACACGAAACTTCTTTTTCATAAGGCCAAAAGCCCAATCGACGGCAAATTTAGTGTGCCCCACGGGCAGGAACGATAAGGTTATTTCTTTGTTTAATTTCATTAATATTCGCCATGCCAAATAGGAAATGACGATATTATTTTTGTTTTGTGCCACACAGTTGTCTGCATGTAAATGCATTATTTTTTCTCCAATGCCGTGGTTCTCAAAATAATAATGCAGCAAACTGACAATCATGTTGGCCCCTTTAGTTATGACCACTGATTCGGGTATAACAAAGTTACACTGTTTTTTAAGAGAGTCATTCATTACACCAAAGAGGTCCAATTTAAATGGTGTCAAAAAGTATATTGGCCCTGGCTGTAAGGGGTTATGAGGAATGTGTACCTGCTGAGCCATATCGAAGGAGTAATGGCAAGAACCATCGTAGCTACATGGCTCATCAGGTCCAGGTACAAAAATTTTGCCTCCAGCTTCTTCAACTGAATTTTGTATTGAAGATTTGTAAAAACTCCGTTCTTCCAATACTTTGTCAAGGTGAGCCTTGCTCTTAGCATATTGTTCAAGCTTCTGTTGCTCGTTAGCCAAGATCAATTTATTGAGGCTGACATAATTTGACTGGCAAGTCTTACACAAATCGCTCATTGGCCGCTAAACATGGATATATGGGCAGCATTGTGCCCACAACTGTCTGAACAGCCTTAGCTTTACAGCCTGCGAGTTGTCAACTTTACAAGCCGCAACATACAACCTCGTCTTGGTCGACACAGACGGAGACGACGAAGACGTGGGGAAACCCCTGCCCTCCCATACGCTTGTGGCTGGTTCTGACCAGCACAGGCCTGTCCACCCCTTGTCCCCCCGCGTCATCCCTTACGTCCCACCCTTTGTCTCGATTAGCCAAGTTGCATAAATATGAGACGTTAAGCAATATCCAATCAATCAAAAAAACATACAACCTATGCACTGAACTTTTGGATTCATTTGACACCATATACACTCATCGTCTTGAGTTGCATTGGATCATCTATTTAAAACCACAAACATCTACCACATAAGACGGTGTACGAACTGGATATGTTTGGTATATAAACTGAGTTTATTTACTGATAACAAAATATTGTTTTTTTTTCTTCACCTAGCGTTAGAGCCCAGGTTTGCATGCCCAGCTTTAGGTTGTGACTTCCAAATACAAATGTGGCCATCAAGACAAGTGGTTATTACAACCAACATTGAGCCAAATATTTCATTCTTGCATTCAACAATGGGGGACCCGCATTTCTGACAAAAAATAAACAGTATTGACAGACATTGCCAAAATATAAAGAAAACGTTTGGAAACTCCACCTTTCCTTTATTTTTGTCATCTGAATAATCACTGTGATATTCTTCACTATCGCTTGAATCAGAAAAATCACTGTCGCCGTCAGATGGTAGGTATGATTTGTCCAAGTTAGAATCATCGCTTTCCGGTTCACTTTCCGATTCATTCTCATTGTTGGAAAGTAAACAACTGCGGTATGTTTCACAGCCGAGCTCACACTGTACTTCTATTTCGTTTGCGTACGATTCATATTCTTTTGTGACACAGGACATGTCATAATCAGTAACGCACGTGTCAACTTATCTGCCCATGCTACCTTCATTGTTTTTTTTTTTGTGTTTACTGGTAGGCCTACTTACACTTGCCGCTGCAGTTCCTTTCAACAATAACACACTTTCCCTTTTTTGTTGGTATTGTGATTTTTTACGCTTCATTGCAGGAGAATCGTTCGCACCCCTCATGTTTTTAGAAGGGACTGCATTATTACTAAGTAGAGGTTTTGGTTTGTAGCCCGGTAACATGGTGATTTTTAGTTTTGATTACAATTCATAGTCATCTTCTGCAAAATGACTCGAACACACAAATGTAAACTTACCAGGTACAAAGTTTTTACGGCTCACCTTGTGAAGCCATTGTTTGTGTAGCTGAGGTGATCTATTTTTATCAGGAAATTTGTGAAAGGAAAGTTTTTTCCCTTCTGCATCTAATTTATCTTGTCTATTGTTGCACTGATAAACACAGCATTTGATTACCATATTGAATGAAGCATATATATAAATTATTCGACCGAACTTTGGAGTCTTAAGTTTGTTTATAATAAGTGAAATAAATTAAATACAATTTACAGAATGCACTCAAAGTCAAAGTAACGCACTGGCACTCACAACTCGCACGAAATGTAAAACAAATTCACTATCGCAAACGAAATAAACTCACAAGTCACTACCGAAATCATTAAATTAAAGATGTTCTTATGTATATAAATTATTCAACACAACTTGAAGTCTAGTTTCTATACAGCGAGTTCAATAAATTACAATACTTGGAAATAATTATGACTAGGAGTTAGCACAACACAGACTTCTCACTCAAAGTAACGCATTGGCACTCAAACCTCACACAAAATGTCAAATAAAATCACTATCGCAAATTATATAAACACACTAATAAGTCTCAACCTATATCACAAAATTACATCGTTCTGCACTGGCCACAATCGGAGGAACTTGCCTTTGCCAAATAAATCGCTACACTGAAGGGGGTGACCGACTGACTAATGCTGAATAGCACGGTCGCAGGTAGCAGCAGCGAGGACGGTAGCCGTATACTGACGTCACAACTATTTCGCGCAGGGTTGAAAGGAAGTCCCGTTAGAGCCACACTACCCTCAGATGAAATGTTTTACACATACCTTCTTTCCAAAAACACTCGAAAGATTAATATATAAGATACTTGCTTGAAACTAAGACAATGTCTTTAAGGTCCTTTGGATTTGTCCTGTAGCTCATCCCATTCCCTTTGTACGTCCCTTCGCTTGTGGCTGGTTCAGACTAGCACAGGCCTGTACACCCCTTGTCCCCCCGCGTCATCCCTTACGTCCCTCCCTTCGTCGCGATTAGCCAAGTTGCATAAATATGAGACGATAAGCAATATCCAATAATAATAAATTCTCCCTAATATCCCTAGAATCCCTATTCCCTTTACCATTCCCCCTTTCCCTTATCTCTTCACGTCACAAACACCACTCCCTCCTGCTAGTCACCCTCTGCCCCTCAATTGCCTGGTGTATTATCACTCCCAGCTTATGACCCCCCTCCCTTGAAAGGTGTAGCCCATCCTCCCCCAGGTCCCCCAATCCCAGTTTATCCTCCATGTCCAAATAGTTTGGCCCTTCCATCCTACACGCATGCTCGATTCATCTCTTCAATTACCAACCTTTGTATGTCGTTTCTTGGTAGGATTCCTACCACTATGATCAGTTCGAGGTCCCTACTCCCAGCATCCCTCACTGCCCTTATCAAGCTGCTAACTTCATTTCTAGCCTCAATCCGATACCTCTCCCCCTTGACCCTCCTGATGTCATTTGTGCCAACCATAAGGCAGACAACTTTAGTATATCGCGAGATCTCACGACTCCCTACTACCTTGGTCAGGCCTCGCATTGTAATGCCACTGAGAGATTCTACTTTAGCCCCCCATCGTTGAAGGAAAGCAGCAGCCCCCTGTATCATTGAATCCCCCAGTACCCAGATGCTCCTGGGATCATCCTCGACCCGCCCTCTTGCTCCATCCCTGGAGTACGTAGCACCCTTATAATAGTTTGTAGGCCTATCCTTCCATGTCTCAACTGTCATCCTTCTCCCTGACAATCCTATTTCACCTCCCCTTCCTCCCCATCCTCTCCCAGTTCCCCTTCCCCTTCCTTTATCAACCCATCCTCTCCCCTTCTCTCCTTGTATCTCCTCAGCTTGTCTATCATCTCCTCTCGTGACTCCCATTTCCCCCATCACTTTGGCTCCATAGTTATTACTCGTGTTGTCTCCCCTGTCATCCTGTGCTACAGCCCTCGCTCTACCTCAACTCCCAGCAAGCCCCCCTCGATCTTCTTACTTGAGCCAGTCTATTCCTCTCCATATGGTCCCCCTTGATACAATCTCCCTTAGTTCCTTCATGCCTCCCATTGTCTCTCTCAGGTTTTCCATCAGTTTGTTCAATATTCCACATATTCCCCTCAACTTCCATGTTCCCTTCAACCACGCTGGTCATGGATGTCCCTAGTAATCCAGGAGCCTGTTCCTGGGGATGCAAATCCCCACTTGCAACGTAGGGGGCCTCCTCCCCTTCTTCAATTTCCCCTACATTATCTTTAGTCTTAGCCTCCCTCGTTTCTTTAGGCAAAGTCAGCTTACCTGCTCCGTTCATTAACAAGCCTAGTGGCTTCTTTACTCCCATTAGCCCCTCCCTTGAGTCCCCTATGGTTATGTATTTCCCCATGGCGTCCAGTAGCCCTCCTTTAGTGCCTACAGCTGCTTTGCTGTCTACAGGTTCCTTCAATTTCCTCTCACCCTCTTTCCTAGTTCTAACCTCTCTCCTTACTAGTTCCAACATCCTTATCTTGTCATTAATTTCCTTGATAAGGTTATTTTCAACCTCCATCAACCAATCCCCCTGCTCACTTTGTCCCCTTTCACTTTCCAGGCTCACCTGGTTTACCTGAAGTCCCTTTTGCCCTTCACCACTCACAATCTCCCCTGTTGGTTTGGGTTCAACATGTGTTCCTGCCTCAACCAAAGGTTCAGGCTCCCCCATCTTATTAAACCCCCTTTATATTATAAAAATAAAAATAAAAATAATACAAAAATAATTAAATAATAATAAAAAATAATAATAATAAATAATAATAATAATAAATAATAATAATAATAATATAATAAAAATTATTTATTGGTCCTTTAAATTGATCATTACAATAATTGGACAAGTAAACGTAACACACAAGGAAAAGCAATACAATACAACCAATAAAAAAAAGTCACAAAGATTTAAGTGTCAGTATTCATTGACGGAATAAAACGGATTGTTATTAAAAACCTCTTCTTTTCATTTTTAAGTTTATCACATTTTTTCTTCTTTAAGTTTTTGGGGCAGTTTGTTTATAATTAAGCGCCTGAGATATCAGGTCGCATACAAGTAGGTTTGGTATGCTCCCCAAATTTTTAAAATTGCTCTTTTTTCCTAGTAAAATGGTCAGGCAAATCACCGTTTGCCCGTTGTTGCTTGTCATTATTTAAAACATAAAAATTGTATTGTAAATTACAGCCAGGGAAAATTTAAAAAATTTCGGGTCTTTAAATAACCCCCTGCATGGGAAAACTCTACTTTGGCTAACCGTACAGCCCTTTTTTTGTATCTAAAAAGTCTAATGGAAATGGGGTGACAACCCCCACAAAAACCCCTACTGTACTGGACGGGATATGTGAAAAGTAAACTAATTTGACAACACTAACTGCATACATCCACTCTTTTAAAAAGGGTTTAGACCCCTGGTTTTTACTCGCATATTATGTGTACCCCCGTCCCGCACTTGTCCCAAAAACGCAAAAAAAATATCCATCCTTCAACAATAATAGTTTTTAGATCAAAAAGAGGACTTCTGTAAATATTTTGTTGTTTTTTTTTTAAACTGCTCAACAATTTTTTTTCACATTAAAAAAAATTTCATTATCATCACCCCCCATACAACCATTGATTAGCAGCCAGCCTGCTTTCAGAATAAAACGACTCAAGACAAGGTTACAATTAAGTCTTCGAATCATCTGCATATAGAGTACCTTTTACCCATTTTACCGAATCAGTCAAGTCGTTTATGAAAAAGATAAAAAACAAAAGGTGATAGCCCGGCTTTGCGGTACCCTAAACTTAAGTTCACTTCTTTGGAAAAGTTGTTTCTAATTTTTCCAGCATACAAACAATTTGGCTACGACTTCTGGGTACGTTTTTTACCCGGAAATGGGGTTTCCCCCGCAATTTCCCCGGGAGTTCAAGTTTTTTAAAAAGCATTCATGATTGACACTGTCAAATGCTTTAGAATAGTCAAAAATAAACCTATCACTTTTTGGTTTGTCAATGCCTCAATTACATGAGAGAAATATCACACATGCGGTCTTGGACCTCCCCGTCAAAAATCCGCTGCTCTCGTTTAATAGCGAATGACTGTCAAAAAAAAGAGATTAATCTATTCCCCATGCTTTAAAAAATTTTTGAAAACACAAAAGTAATGAATAGGGCGATAATTACTTAACTTATTCTGTCACATTTCTTAAAAAAGGGGACCACTTTGCTTTTTTTGATCTGGAATTTCCCTAAATAATACTCTTAAAAATGCGTATGATGGAACCGCATGAAAACCCCGCATGTTTCAAGATTTTAAAAGGAACTATCTAACCAGAGGACTTTTTCTTACTTATTTTGTCCACAATACAAAAAAACCTTTTTTTTTCGATAGGCCTTGTTAGATCGGAGACTTGAATATTATTTTTCCCCCTCTTTGTTTGTTCTTTTTTTTGTTTAGTGTTCTTTTCTTTTGTTTTATGTATTATTACAAATCACCTATGTCTTCCTATGTCTTTCTCACCTTGAAATTAACACTAATTTCCTTTGAATCTCTTTATTTGTCTTCACCGATTAACAGGTCCACGCTTGCCCCTTCCCTTTCGAAGAAAAGCTCACGACCCCACCCTCAGTCCCGCCCGTTTAATTCTCTCAAAAATTTTTAGGGGAACGTTGTCAAAATTGGGAAATTGATTCCAATGATTAAACTCTAGGCCTGCTCTAAAAAAGAGTCATTTTGGCCTCATAATCACCCCCTTTTCCCCCTTTCAACACAAACCCACTACATCGTCTGTAAACGATTGCCTTCTCCGATGCGCGACTCTAACGCCCGCTTCCCCATCATTCGCTTCGCCACATCTATGCAACCGCCCTTTTAAACCCAAAAAACCCAATACTCGGTATTGCACGAATATCGTCTCCAGATGCACGGCCCCAACGCCCGCTTCGCCATCATCATAAAATGCACCTTGCAATACAAATGATAGGCCCCCTTTTATCCCCCATTCGCCAATCGCCCGGATGTCAATTTGCAATGCCCTCGACTTTTTTCCCCCAAATAAAAAACGACTTCGTGGCATATAATCGTCCCCGTTCTACGCCTTTAAATTCTAACCCCAAACACATCGCCTTTGCACGTCGCCTTTCCATTGCACGAGCTCTAACGACTGCTACCCCATAAATCATATAAAACCTCGTCTTAAATGACTGCGATACCTTATCCCCTATTCGCCATCGCCCGATGTGTGATTGTGCCGATTCTGATCAAAACATACTTTCTTGTTCTTCGTTAAAGTACCTTTCTACTCATGAAAAAAGGGTGTATTGTAACCATTTCAACTATGCAGTAACTGCCCATTATATCACCCCAAAATACATCCCTCCCAAAAAATTGTCATTCATGCGGTCGTCTCACCCACCTTACTACATTTAAACGTCCATCCGTGGGCCCCTACCTCACAGAAAATGAACTTCACTCTTCCATTTCTTCGGATGACAGGAAATAGAAGGGATAGGGTCAGATCGACTAGCGCGTCATCTTTCCCCCCCCCCTCTCGCCTGCCAGACGCCAAGACCGATCCACACTCCCCTATCGTGTATATCGTTCACAACCAATCAGTCGCCTCACCCCTGATACCATCTTCTCTTTCACCCCGACTTTTTCCGTCGCCTTTCCTTTGTAGGTACCTTTGTCTACCACACTGTCCAAGGCCATCACGAAAAGCTCCTCTTCACTTCTCTCCCGACAATGCATCACCTCTTGAACTTCTCAACTTCATTGCCTGTCATAAGCTGGGCACCCATCACTGTACTTCCGACGGTCTCAGTCGACGCCTATACCTTTTGTAGTACATTTGGGTTATCGTCACAAACCTCACTCCTAACCCCTTTTAAATCAGGACCCCTTGGGGAAAAAAATCTTACAAAGCAAAATTGGGCTTGGAGCCTACCTTTCACTGCCCATTCTTGACCCAAAAACGCAAGCCCAAGCCATCTACAGAAAAAAATACCACCCGGGCCCCCGGGTACTCTAGGACGCTTCTCGTTGCGCTCCCACTAACTGGCCAACCTTTGGACCTCTGAGCACATTTTATTGCGTCAATTTTAAATGCCCTTGGAAAATCGCCTTCGTCATCAAACCCGACATTCAACTGCATATTGCGCATTCATGCGGGATTACCTAGAAAGGGTCACATGGAACTTGTTAACCAAAAGGACTTACCCCCTAGAACCTATTTATTCCTCTCACCCTGTCATCGACCTGACAAACCACCCACCAAACTACGAGTATATTCAATGCTCCACTGCCCCCCTAAAGATATCTCGAGTTGCCATGTCATCCCCTCCCACGGCTCATAACTCGGGCCCAAATTTGAAACTTTGCCCCCCCTTTCCACTCAATAAGCGAAGCCTTCATGGGGGGGGGAATGTTAATCGGAGCATCTTGAAAAATTATTTTTAACCTCTTTTTTGTTCATTGTTTTGTTTATGGTTTTTTTCTTCTTGTTTTATGTATTATTTTCAATCACCTATTCTTCCTATGTCTTTTCTTCACCTATGAAAAATTTAAAAACTAAATTTTTCTTTGAAAACTCTGTTTATTTGTCTTTACCTTTACAGCCTGGAAAACATGACATTGATCGGGGTATGGGCTCTTGTGATTTAGTTGGGTATTGTTGTCCAGGTTGATTGAACCATTTCGGTGCTGTTATTCGAGGCGTGACTTTCTCATTCAGCCACACTATCCAAAAAGCTTGTTGAACATATCTGCTACCATTTCCTCAAAGTAAAAAGGGGTTGAATCGTTTGTTATTTTATGTCCAAAGGGGGACCTCCTGTTTTTCCGCCAAATAATATTAATAACATCCCCTGCGGCTTTTTATTTGTTATTGCATTTGCCCGATATTCTCAAAGTAAAATTTCCTTTAGCCTCCATAATACTATTTCTGTAAAATTTTTTAATTTCTAAATAAAAGAAAAATCTAAATTACTCTTTTTTGGCCCCTTGGATTTTTAAAAATTGCATTTTTTACCTGCGGTCTGATTCTGTTTAAAATCGTTATGGAAATTTAAAGATCGTTATCCGGGCCCTTTTGACAATTTTTTCGTGCGACTGATTCTGTAAAAAAAGATATAACATCGTTACGGTAGCGATCCTATGAAACGAGAAAAAAAAAGGTGTCGCTATGCTATCCACGCCCCTATGGCGGCCGTAGCGACTTCCTTTCAGAATCAGGTCGATAACATAAATTTTTTAACATTGATATTTTATATCAAAACCCTGATCGCTATGCTTCTGCGACTATTTTACGAATCGCACTGCGCGTGAAGTGAATACAAATCTTTGTATACCAAGTTCCTTTTGTTTTAACGTTTCTTTAAATTTTTTTAATGGAAAAAGCTCTATTAAACACTTGCAAAATAACTCATGAATTATCAAAAATAAAATTTACACATGTTAAAGCAAAAAAAAAGGGTTCCCCAAATTAAAAACCCCTCATGTAACATGAATTTGTAATATTATGATTCTAAATTCTCGTTTTTTTATCAGTACCTTCTCTAAAAGGCATCACGTTTAAAAACCACATGCCTAATTATACAGTGTCTGACAGACCATAGTCCAAAAAATCGGTTTAGATATGTCACTTTCAATATTTGAAAAAATATTGTCTATGCACGTGCTGCAAGTTTTTGAGATCCTCGTTGGCACGATGACAGAGGCTTTAAAGCTTCGCTACCTTCTCAAGCTCCTCCCCCTTTCCTTTCTCCATAATTCCCCGTTCCCCCTTCTCTTCCTTGCACCCTATACACGTCCACTTTAAGTCCCCAACCCTTTCCAACTCCATCATTACCCTGTACTCCTAACATCAAACCACCAAACAGGGTGGGAAACCCTTTTTCCACCCATTTCAAACGATGCCCCCGTGTCACCACCCCCCACATACCTTACAGGGAGGGATACACTCGTCACTATTATTCATCTCTATTTATTTATTTATTTATTTAACCTGGTGTAGTTAATAAACTTATGCCTGTTCCCTCGTAGCTTACCTATCACTTAATATTAACTTAATATTATTTATTAATTTAATTTGACAGACTCTGGTGCCTGGAAGCTTTAACCAAATAGTCCCTAGTAGGCCTAGGCCTAGTATACAAATTGCCCCTAGTAGGATGGTCCAGACGACTTACTATCCCCCAGGCCCGTGGTGAACGGAGTTAGTGATTATTTAACCCATCTAACAAATTGGGGTGCTCTCTTAGTCTAATGCCGCCGTTTACCTTACTCTCAATGAGGGGAATGTAGGCAATCATTCCCAGCTACCAGCCTGGTCCTCCGCCGTGCATGACGCCTTGGACTTCCCATTTCCGTCTCCCAAATTCTCGCCTCCCTTTTGCCCTCTTATCCTAGATGGATTTCAAATATTCTTCTTCCCTGAGACTTTAGCTCTCTGGATTAACCAAAATCTGCCCGAAATTCTTTATTCACTCGTCGATGAATGCCGATTTACTTGAATTAATAGCACTCACTAAAATAACACAACCACCAATACTGGTTACCATGGTTGGAACAATGTTTCTGAGGAACTGCAAACAAAACACAAGCTCTGACCTACCCTTGATTTAGTTGGCAAGTGTACATATTCATGAGATGGGTCGGGAAAGGAAGATAGGATAGGCCTACCTGAAACGATTAGGTACAGGCAGCGTAGAAAACGTACATATTTTTTACTTATGATCAGGCCATTTTAATTGTAATTAGTAGAATTGAAAGAGCATTAACATTTCTTGTATAACCATTATTTAAAAATAAAAAACGACTTGAAATTAATCCTCATTCTGCTTCTAATCATAGAACCTGGTGATTAGGCTATTTATCAGTAGACACTGATTCATAGCATTTTATTTAGGGTAAAATAGCTTTAATGATTTTAAAATAGCATTTTGTTGAAATATTGTTAATAGCACTTTGTAGCATAGGCCCTAATGCGTTTCCTTTGCTAAATATAATGCTAAAAATAATGCTATAAATTAAGTGTCTCTATGAATCAGAATTTCAGCATCTACACTTGATCAGTTGACAAAAAAACGTCGTAGACTATTGCAGCTAACGAGCAGTACCCAAAATATTATCATGTTTTATTAACTTCTGTGTTCTTATGTATTTTTATTATTATTATTAATATTATTATTTTATTGGATGTATTTCATACAAACTCGGTCAAAACCGGAGCTAACATGTTGTACGGACTTACGTCAAGTACTTCCATGTGTATCTATATTACATACCTACATTATTACTTTGTCTTAACTCTAACTAAAATAAGTCATTTATAATATAGTTTGTAGATGATGTTTTCTTTCTGCTGTGTACGGTCGTGGCCGATTTCTCGTCGCCATCCTAGCATTTGCTCTTCGGACTATGGGAAACCACGAAAACCATGTCAGGATGGAAGCTGTCTCGGAATCTCGAAGTATCATTCTTAGTTTAGAAATTTACGAACTATTCTACACGTGTTGAGTATTACTGCCTTTTGAGTCTCGATGTAAACATTGGGTGGAAGTCTATTTTGTTTAATGTTTTCATGTAGCTTTTTTTGGGTATAAATTCCCATTAGCCAAAATTTTCACGTAGGGGATTTTTTTAAACCTTTTTTTCTGTTTCCCCCCCCAATTTTCCCTTGTCTTAAATTGAAAAGTTCACTATACTTTTTTTTTAATTTTTTTTTTCTTCCATGTAGTCCTCCGACGTTTATGGAAACATTGGACAGAAACGTCAAGGGGGGTTTTTTCTTGTTTTTCTTGTCAATTAAAATTAATCCGGTCGGGTTTGGATGTATAGTTTGGTCTGTTATAACTGTGGGGGGGCCCGAAATAATTTAAAATCTTTGCTATCTAGACTTTCTTTTCCCCGGGTTTTGTATTTGTAAAAAGGGGGTGTGTGTATCATGGGGTTTTGTACTTAAATTGCTATTTTTTTGGGTGAATAATTTTTAGCTACTTGGTTATGGGGGGAGGGGTAATCCGTTTGCCCCAAATAGTGATTGGCCCCCCGGTTATGTGTGTTCGTTGTTTAAAACCCCCCTTCCCTACTTTTCAAACATTAAATCGTTTTCCCCTGCGCTTTTGGGTTAAATGTTTTTTTTTTTAAAATTTTTTCGTTGAAATTTCACTCGGGTCTTGAATAGCCACAAAACCCCCTTCTGTTTTTCCCCCAAAATATTTTCCCCTTTTTTTAAAACCACCTATTTGATGTTTTTAAATATCTACAAACCCTTTATTTTATTAAATCATAATGTCTCTTGTGTAGGGCCCTTTTTCTGAAAAACGTAACTCTTTTGAAGCGCCCAGTTATGAGTTTCCCTAATTTTAGATTGCCCATTTTCTTTTGGGGGCCCTAGTTAGTGGAGTTAATGTTTTTGTCACTGGGCCCCCAAAACCCCTTGCGTTTGATTGGGTTGCTTTTTGGGTAAAAAAATTTTTTCCCCTTAAAAATGTCTTTTGGGTTTTAAAATTTAAAAAGTTGTTCAAAAAAATAAATTAGGGGCCTCGCCCTTTCCTTGTTCTTTTGGGGGAAGGGGGTGTAAATTTCCCCTTATTGCTGATTTGGGATATGCTTCTGTTTTATTTAAGGGGTATTTTTTCCCCACGCGTAAATGTCGTTTTTTGTGCCCCATTTAGATTCCAAAGGGAATTTTTTCAAAACTGGTATGGCTATTGTTTTTTTTTGCTGTTTTTGCTTTTCCCGTTTTTTTGCGTCTTGGGGTAGTTTTTTAGTCGCTTTTTGTTGTATCTATCAATTTTTCTTTCATTATTTTAAATTTTAAATTTCCCTGGCAGCTTGTGAGAATCCTAAATATTTGTATACTTCGTTATCATTCATTACCCCCCCAATCCTATTTCCATCATCTACTGGAACTCTTCTCCCTGCGAAATTTTACCTTTTCGATATGTGGGGCGTCTTACCTTGTCTACTCCAACTCCATGCAGATATTTTTGACAAAATTTCAAAGAAGTATTGTTTAAAAACCTGTTTAGTTGAACAAAATTTGATGCTATAACTTTAGATCACCATGAAAATGGGTGAGAAATTGTTTTACATACCATATTATTGCCCTTTAAATTTTTAAAATCCGTATGTAGATTCTTTAAAGCATATGGGGACAGTGGGTTTTTAATGACAACAAAACCATAAGGGCCAAAATGAGCCCACCTTGGAAAAGCCACTTTTAAAATTTGGGTTTGGGTCTGTATTTTTCTGCGGGTTTTTTTTCATTTTATTTTTGTGTTGTTCTCCATGTTTTAAATTCCTGTCTTCAAAAAGTTTACAATTATTTTGGGGTTGATTTTAAAATTTTGTAAAATCTGAATAACCCATGTTGGGGGTTTTTTGATTTCAAAAAGCGTTTTTTTTGGAAAGTAAATGTATTTTAAAAGGGGGAAATATTCCTTTTTTTAAATTGTGTCCCTTTGGTTCATTACGGTAGAGTCGAAAATGATTTGTTCTTTAAAACCCCCTGCGAGTTTTTTAACGCATCCTTTTTTTTCCCCCGGCCATGATATTGTTTCTTCGCAATGCTTTATATTTTATTTGTTATGAGGGAGATCAATATTTTATTTTAGTTGGTAGACATGAAATTTGGCCGAATTTACTTGGGTTCTTTCGTGTCATTATCTTTGGGTTTGAAAAAGGGTTTTACCCCCGGGAGTAAAAAATTCGGGTATTTTTTTAAACCCCCCATTTTTTAAACCGTTAAAGGAAAAATTTTCAATTTGATTGGGGTATTTTAAATTTTTTAAAACCAAAAAATTTTTAAATATTATCATTTCCTGGGGTTTTTCCAGCATGTTTTACACTGTTTGATTTTAAACCCTTAAACATTTTTTACCTTCAAATCTCATCTCTTTAAACATCGCTCTCCTACTCTTTCGTTTTGAACCATTGTGCACCTTTTGGGTGTGTTTACCCGGGTTTTACCCCCATATTCCTCCCCAAAAAACCTTCTACCCTCCGTCTTATTTTGGTGCTCCCTTTTTCCTTTTATTTCTTGGGTACTAGATATTTTTTGGGGAAAAACCTTTTTTTTTTCCATTTTTTTTGCCCTTTTGGGTTTTTTTTTCTTTTCTATGCTACAGTTTTCTCTAAAATCTTTTTAATCTCTTACAAGACATTTAAACTTTTTTTTTTAAAGGGTGAAATTCCAAAATATTCGGGGAATTTAAATTTTTCAGTTTTTCATTTTTTTGTGGGGAACCTTGATTCTTTCAAAATATTTTGGAAAGTAGAGTCCCAACATTTTTAGATCGTTCCCTTCGAAATTTGTTCCAATCAAACCGTTTTCTTTCCAAAACCCTCATCGTTCTCCCAAAAAAGGGCCCTTTTGTTCCCATTTGGGAATTTTCTTCTCTTGTTTTGTCATTGAAGGAGGTAGCAGTTTTTTAATTTTAAAACCCCAAGTATCAAATCACTGCTACCCCGCACGAAAATTGCCGCATGAACGTCGGCAAATGAAAATTTTCTTTTTTTGGGGTTTTAGGGTTTGATAAATAGGTTTTTTTTGGGGGGTTTCATTTTTGTGTACCCCCTGTTTTTTCTTTTCCCTTTTGGAATGTTTGGGGTTTAGGTATGTTTTGGTCTTTTTTTTTTGGTTTTTTTTAACGTGCCCCAAACTCTGCCCAGGGCTGTTGAAAAATGCAAAAGCTAGGATGTTCTTTAGATGGAAAAGGGTCAGGTGTTTTTTCTAATACGTTTTTCATATCTACCTCTTTTTGTTTGATCGTCTATTTTCGTTCTGGGGGGTCTTGATTTTCTTGAAGGGTTTTTGGCTTTTCAAAGGGGTTCTGGAGGGTTCGGTAGGCCCTGGTTTTTCCCTGGTAGGTCCGGACGTTCTGGTAGGTCTGGACGTTCTGGTATGTCTGGACGTTCGGGTTTTGGTCGGGAAATTTCTGGTAAAAACGGGTAGATCTGGAAATTTGTGCGGGTAGGGCCCATTCCCGGAAATTCTGGAAGTTCGGGTATTTTCGGGGACAACTGGTTTTCCTTCTTCGCTTACCTCTTTTCGAGGGTAGCGCCGTTATCATCTTGATGTCCTTGTAGTTCGTCTTTCACTTCCGCGCTTATTCTAGTTATATGTTTAAATTAAAACCCTTTTTATTTTTAACTAAAATTTTTCCCTTTGGTGGGCTTTTTTTTCGGGCGCACTTCTTCTAAAAATGGATATTCCGTAAAAACTCTCTATGGAGCTCTTTGGTCGAAAACCCCTTTTTAAAAACATCCCCAAATAACTTTTACCCTATAAAACACGCAACCACCTGTTCATATCTTCTGTCCATTTGATGCGCGGGCCTTCTTTTTTTTTCCCAAGCTTTGGTGGCCCAAAGGGTTAAATTCACCGCAAAAACGCCCAAATTTGTCGGTTATTCCCTATTTTCCCCTTTGTTCTAGTTTTAATTATTCTACTATCTGCCCAAGTCACTATTTTTTTGGTTTTTGGTTTTTTTTTAAAGGGGGCACTTAAAAAGATTAAAAACACTTTTCTAAATTTTTCTAAATTTTTCAGGGCGGGGGATGAGGTTTTTTTTCGCTTCTAAACCCCCTTTGGGGCCTTTTCGTTTTGATAAATCTTTTTTTTTTGTTGACAAATTTAAAAATTTTCCCAATCTTCTCGATTCTCCCAAAATAATTAACGGTGCTTACGTAAAAATGGAAAAAATTATACTATTTTAGATATATTAACCTTCCCAAAATTTTTATAAATGGCCTTTCAAAATAAATATAGGGCCCTACCACCCTAACTGCCCAAAAATTAAAAAAATTCAACTGTTTCAATGTTTTTTTGGGCCTGGGGGTTCTCGAAAAACGATAAAAAAACCGAAAAAATTTAATGGTATAAAATAAAAAAAATTTTAAAATTTCCCCTTCATGTCACTTGTATGGGTCACTATTTAGTTTTTATTATTTTTTTATTTTATTTATTTTTTTATTTTTATTTTTTATTTTTTAAATTTAAAATTTATTATTATTATTATTATTTTTTATGTATTATTATTATTATTATTATTATTTATTATTTTATTATTTTTTATTATTTTTTTTTAAATTATTTTTTAAATTATTATTATTTTATTATTATTTTTTTTATTCACTTTGGTCTCCACATCTGGGAAACAAACCGGTAAATAAATGCAATTATTGGGGATATGTAAAGCAAAAACTGTGCCGTCATAAAAAAAAACAAACAAAACGAATAAAATTTCAGTTTCCTTTTAAATAAAAATTCATTTTTTTAAATGGGGGGAGGAATTTTCGGACTTTTATGGCATGTAAAAAATTATAACCTTTTTCCCTGCATTTTGAAAAATAAATTCTTTTTAAATGTCCATTTGGTTTGTAAACTTTGGGGTGTAGGTTGTGGGTAAAACTCCCCGGGCTGCCCACAAAAATTGGAAATTGTAGTATTTTGGGATCTTTTTTCCCCCCCCACCAATTTTCTTTTTTTTTCTTGTCCAAAGTCAAAGTAGGGGTAACTTTTCTGTCCCAGGGTTTGTTTAAAAATATTTTAAATTTTAATGGGAATTGCTACTAAATAATAAATTTTTCCCTTTTTTAAATTTTTTTAAAACGTTAAAAATTTATCAGGCCTATTATTTTGTTATCGTTTTTACCCTGTAAAACAGCCCACAAAATTAAATTTTTCCAATCACAATTTTCAAAAAACTTTTTCAGGTTGGTACTTTGTAGTATTTTTAACCAAACTTTTTTCTCCGGGAAACCCGAAAACTTTTGGGGCCAGATGTTGGTGAATTATGTTGGCAACTTGATTAGGGCTTTTAAAATAATCTGATTTGGGCTAAAAAGTTTACACCCCATATTACATGATCTATGGTCTCTTTTGGTTAAGTGGCCTTTCTACATTTATCTCCAGAATTGTCTTGTTTTTAAATGGGGGTGCTTCTTGTAATTTCGTGAAAGAAATTATTTGGTTTTCCTGTAGGGGCCATGAAAAATTTCCCCCCTTTTTGGGGGGGGTTTCCAAATAAATCGCCCTACTTGTAACCATTTATTAGATATCAGTGCCCTACATAATCAGGGGGGGATCCCTTCTGGTGATGTCTCCCATGTATTTTTTAATTTTCCCCCAATTTCTTCTTTCATATCATCACTTAGGGGAGATTGTTTTGCAAATTGCCCATCATTATGCAGTCAAATGTGTAGGTTGACTCCGCTTTGCCTACAGCTGTATTTTAACGCGAAGTACTTTTACAAATTAAATACCCCCCTTTAAAAAAGGGTTTTGGGCTTAATACGTGCTTTAAATTTAAATCAGTTTTTTTCCCCTTTTCCCCACAAACCTAGAAAATGTCGTCCGTTCAAACCCCCCCGCTTTTGGGGTGATAAATCGGTTTTTCTTTTAAAAGAGTTTTATTTTTCGATTAATTGCTTGCTCTCAGTTTTTTTTCCCGGTTAAAATGGGGGGGGGGAAAGAAAATTAAAAAAAATTTGGTATTTTGGGCCGAAATTTATTAATTGCTTTCACTTTTTTTTTTTTTCCCCCTTTTAAAATTTAAATAGTTGTTCTTTCACTCTTTTCAAAAAAAGTATTTTTAACCCTTGGGTTTTTTTCCTTTTCCTCCGCTTGATGAATCTGTTCCTTAAAATAAACCCCAAAAGGTATTTTATACCCCTAAATTTTCTTCCATTCCTTCAAAAAACAATTTCCCCCCCGATAGTTAAACCATCAGTGAACTTGAACTTTTCCCTTATTGACACAAAAATTTTTCATTTTTTCTAACCCAAAATTCCATTTGAATTCTTGGCTAAACAAATGTTTGTTTGAAATAGTGATTGGTTTTGCATCCGGGGTAAGGGGCGCATTTGGGGTTTTTGGAAAACATCCTTTAAATTTTAAAAATCCCATACAATGGGTGTATTACCGACTTTTTTTTGTTTTTGAATCCTATTTTGATTTATTTGCAATTTTGGGAAAATTTGGTTTTAAAAAGGGCCATGCAGAACCAGAGGGGGGTTTAAATGAGTCCCTTAAAATATTCCACGTGAAATTTTTATTCACCAGTTGAAAAATTTTTTCCCGGGAAATTTTATTTTAAAAACCGTTTTTTCTCCATGTGTTCATAACTTTTTCTTAAAAAACTTATTAATTTTTGGATCTATTTTATATATTTCCAAAAAAAAAAAATTTTTTAAAAAGCCAGAATGAGGCCCAGAGCCCAAAACCCCCTTTTTGTAGTCAATTTTGCATATGAAAAATTCCCTTTTTTTGGACACATGTTTTTTGTCTCAAAACCAAAAAATCTAAAACCCAAAATGCCCCTTTTACAACCTTGGGAATATTTTTTACAGCCCTTTTTTCCTCTATAATAATGTTTTTCCCCTTCAAAATGCTGGAAAATTTTTGGTTTGCAATACAAATGTAAGAAATTTTGGGTACACATTTGGTAGGCATGTTTTTTTCTGAGTGGGCTGGATTTTGTGTATCGGCATTTTTTGGGGGTTTTAATACGTTTTTCCCTTTTTGGGAAAATATAAAGAAAATGGCTTCATCCCCTTTCACTAATGCTGTAAAATTTTTTTGCTAGATCTTCATGAAAACAGTGAATCTTTTAAAACCCAAAATTTTATGGATGTTATCAACTCCGGGAGTTTTCCCTTATGTTGGGCCCCTGTAAAACAAAAATTCTTCTTCGAGAGAAAAACCCTTTTTTGAAGGACATTTCATTACCCTTTCTCCATAACTTTTGGGGTTTTTTTCGAAATCCATCTGCATTTTTGTTGTGCTCTAAGGTCACTCCCAAAAATCGACCAGAATTTGTTATATCTTGCTCTGTGGTGTACCGTTTTTCAATTGGTGTAATTCCCTTTTGCAACTGTCGGTTTGAAAAAAATTTTCATTGGGGCTGAAACCTTTTATTTTGTTTGTTTTCTTACTTGTACATAACCCCGTACCTTTTCAGTCTCTTTGAAAACGCCCCTAAGCTTTTGTTTTTTTAAAGTGTCCGTGTAAACAAATTTAAAAACACATTCTCATTTTCCCCTTTCCCAGTTTTGGGGGTTTCATTTTTACGAAAAATACATTTACTGGCGCATTAAATTTTTAGCCCATTACCATTTAAGGGGATTGTGTTAAACGTCCGGGGATCTCTTCTGAGACTCCCCAATTTTGGCCACTAACCTTTGTTTTCCCCCTCCCGGGTTTTTTTTCCCAAATTTCCCCGTCAGTGTTTTCTGTACTTTCTCTTTTAAATTCATTCCTAATTTCCATATTAAATGCAACCGCACCACAGTAACAATGTATTAATGTCCCAAACTTAGAATTTTCTATTTTTGTTCCCCTCGTTTTTTCCCAAAACATTTAAATTCATTTCGGGTTTACAAGGTACTATTATGTAATGAATTTTTAATTTTTGGTATTTGTGGTCTTTCTGTAGGACAAAATTACCCCCAACTTTTTGTCTGGGTCATCAAAATTTTAAATTGGAGGGTTTTTTCTGCAATGTACTCATCCCCATTCTGAGTGGGCTAATAAATTTTCCCTGGGGTATTTGGGGGTTTTATGTGTGGGGTTCTATTTGTGCCTGGACTTTCCCTTTTGAGAGGTTTTTTTAATGAACCACATCATCTTTTATCCTAAATTTTGCTCCCCGGTTTCTCAAAAATTTCTCTGCCATTTATAGATAAAACAAATTCCTTTTTACTACTTCCTGGGCTTATTTGCTGTTAATGGTTTTCGGTATAAAGGGGTTTTTTTAAAAATTACCCTTCGTTGAACTGCTATTGTTGTTCCGTACAACAATTCAAGGAAATCTGCGGTGAATGCTCGGTAATAAAATCTTTTCCTGTTGTTTTTCGTTTCTAGGCGTGTTAAAACCTTTGATAAATTTCGTTTATAAATTGGAAAATTTATTGGGATTGTCCATTTAATACGTAAAACGTGGTTTTTCCACTTTGGGGGGTTAAATGCACATTGTCAGGTTTAAAAAATCCTTGGCGGGGCCATAAATTTTGATCCACAATATTTTCAAATTCTTTCTAAAACCCCCTTTGGGTTTTTTCTTAAAAAATTTTTACTTTTTAAAACTTTTGGGGGGGCCGGGGTTTTTTCCCCTCTTCCAAAAGTCTCAACAATTTTTAAACCCCCGTTCCCCCTTCGAGCATGTAATACATGTATGTTTTTTGCGATGTTTTTTTATTATTTTTTTATTATTAATTGATTAATTTATTATTTTTTATTAGTATTATTTTTTTTTATTTTTTATTTGGTGTATTTCATAAAAAATCGGTTTAAAACCCCGGGGCTAAATGTTTTTTAAAGGACTTAAAGTCCCAAAAAAATTCCATGTGTATCTAATTACATACCTCATTATTCTTTGTCTTAACTCTAACTAAAAAAATCATTTTAAAAATAGTTTTGGGAGATGAATTTTTTCCTTTTTCTGCTGTGTACCCGGGCGTGGCCGATTCTCGTTCGCCCCCTCCTAGCATTTGCTCTTTGGGACTAAAGGGAAACCCCAAAAATTTTATTTTCGTTTTATTATTATTAATATTATTCCCTGGGGGCTCATATCATAAAGGGGGTATTAGCCAAAAACAAATTTTTTAAAGGGGAAAACTAAAACACTTTACAAAAATTTCCCTATACAGGTTTTTAAATTCAAATTTTTAATTTAAAAAAATAGTAAAATGGTTTTATCTAGTTTTCCCCTAGGTAAATATTTTTTCAAAAAACACAAATTTTTAAATATTATGGCTCCCTTTCCCCATACATTTTTTTCACTGTCCTGTTTTTTGGAATCAAAATTTTGGGCGTATGAACCTTTTCTATAAAGGGAAAAAAATAAACAAACTCTACCCTTTGGTTACACCCCTTTAAAATTTTAAATTTTATGTTTTTTTAGTACAAATTTTGAAATTTGTTTTTACCAAAAAAAAGTTTTTTGAAGTACTCTTAAAAGTTTAAGGCCAAATTTTAATGGGAAAAAAGACTCTTTAGAGTAGGGAACATGGGAAATGAAAGTAACTAGGCCTAAAGGGTTATTTTACAAAATTAAAGCAAATATAGATAACATGTCCCTTTTTATTATTATCGTATTGTACGGGTTTGGTGTTAAAGGGGAAAATATTGAAAAATTATTATAATGAATGTTTTTTTATCTGAGCTTAATTTAGTTTTTTTAAATTGGGGTTTGGGGGGGGGGTTTGGGGGGGGGGGGGGGAAGGGGGGGGGGGGGGAATTTTGGGGGGGGAAAAAAGGGGGGGGGGGGGGGGGTTTGGGGGGGGGGGGGGGGGGAAGGGGGAAAGGGGGGGCCAGGGGGGGGGGGGGGGGGGGGGGCGGGGCCCCCAAACCCGAGGATTTATTCCCTTTTTTTCCAAAAATCCCAAAAATTTCCGGTTTAAAGAACATTTGGGGGTTCCTTTTAAAACTTTTAACCGCAAAACTTTTTTCCCTTTTAATTCAAAATCCCGTTGTCCTGCTGAAAACGTTCATGCTACTTTTCTTTCACTTTTAAAATCCAATTTAAATTTTTTGCTTTTAAGTTTTTTTTTTAAAACAAAACGGTTTTAAAAAATGCCTTTTTTTGCCTTTTTAAACCCGCAAAATTTGGATTTAAAAGGTTTTTTTCGCATATTGGTGCCTTTTTTTTTCGAAAAACAAAAGGGGAAACAACAATTCCAGGTGGGTGCCGGGGTTTTAAAAATTTTAAATTTTGGATCAAAATTTTTATTTTTTGCCGTTTCTGGGGAATGCAAAATTTAAACCCGTTGGTTCCCTTTTCCTTTGGGCCAAATTATTTTCCCCCTTTCACCGCAAAATTTTCTTTGTCCCGGCAAAAAGGTAACCAAATTTTTAGAATTTTTTTCCAAACGCAAATGGCCCAAATTCCCTTTGCCCCCTCCCGTTTTCCATTTGTTTTTTTATCCCACATGAAAAAATGGCCAACTTTTTTGGCCACATTGGGAAACGGTTTTTTATTAAAAAAACCCCCAGCTTCCTTTTTTTAAAAGTCGGCTTTGCGTAAAAAAAGGGGGCAATACAGAACTGGGCCCCCAGATCAAAGTTGGCTGTTACAACTTCTGGGGTTAAATTTTTTGCTTCTATTTTGTCCTCTTGTTTTTGCTTGCGAAGAAGCTATTTTTTGCCTTCTATTAGGTTAAATTCTTCTTGTTTTTTCACCACTCTCTTCTTCAGACCCTTTGATTTTAAATTCGTAGCACCGCATTGATCTTTTCTTTGGGACTGGAACCTATATTTTTTTTTTAAATTTAAAAATTCCCTTTTAAAAATGTTTTGGTCTGGCTGTAATTCTCGTGCCAGACCCAAAAAAATTTATTTCGCTCTACCTTTTTTCTTTGTTTAAAAAAACTTTCAAGGTAGGTTTTAGGTTTTTTAAACTTTTTTTGGCACCAATGTGCTGGCCGGTTGGGAACTGCTTAATGTTTTTTGTTCATAACGCAATGGTTTTCCTGTTGGAACTTTTAAATTTCCCGGGGTGTTTTCCCCCCTTTTATCTGGTGAAAAAATACCTGTGACTAAGCTGTTTTTTTTTCCCAATCAGTCCTTACCTCTTTTCAGATACACATAGTGTATAGAAAAGAATCGGTTTCAAACCTTTTATGTAAGGCCCTTCCCCTTTAGTGGGAAAAATGGGTGTGAACAAACCCCCTTTTAGAATTTTCCCCTTCGGCTCCTTTTTGCATGAAAACGTTTTTCCCATGCACTTACATAATTCCCTTTTTGGCCCTGCTAAAACGCCTAAAACCCAAAATTCTTTTTTCACATTGGGTTTTTCTCTGTGCTTCATTAACGTTGATGGTACATTTGTAAGGGGCAGGTTTTTTACTGCAGGGTTTTGTTTTTTTTCTTTTGGGTTTTCAAATTTGTCGGGGTGTTGACGTATTCTTCACCTAGGGTTACGAAAACCGTTTCCTTTGTTTTCCCCCTTCCCTTCTCGGGGGCCCTTTTCCTTTTCTGCCTTTTTTGGTTTCCTTTGGTCATAAATAAAGAATAAAGTACCTAAAGGGGTTTACCCGTTTTTATTTTAATAAAAAAATTTTTTTAAACGCTTTAGTCATGCCCTTTTACAGTTATCGAGAAATCAATTTAAATTTTTTATTATCCATTGAATTACCCTCTTCCAAATTCCCTCGCTATCAGGTTTAGGGAGACGTCCCCTTAGAACTAAAAATCTGCCTCCTCCTCTAATGTAGGCTTCGTAGGGCACTGTCAAACTCCCGGGGACCCTCTTCTTCTAAATTAAATTTTTGATGACTACCTCTTCCCCAATGTTTGCTTTGTCCCCTGGGGAAAGTCAGGGGAACGTCCCTTTAGAATGATTATGGATATCTTCCCGGGAATCCAACCCTTTGGGGTACATTCCCCCTATCAGCTCTTCCATTCCCTGGGCAGAAATTCTAGGCCCTACATCGATTTATTCATGTCTTAAAAATATTTCTTGCGCTGCACCATTTTTGCCCAAACCCCCAGCTTGGCTTTTTTTTCTTCCCCTAAAACCTTCCTGTTAGTAAATAAAAAATTTAAAAGGGTTTTAATTTTTGAGTTGGGCCCATGACATGTAAACCTCCTACAGTTTTGAGAAAAAACAATTAAATTGTACGTGGGACTTAAACCCTCCCTTCCCAATTCGTCCCCCGTCAGGGTTTAGGGGGGCAGACTCTTCAAACTATTATAAAAACTGCCTTTCCTCCAATGTAGGGGCCCAGGGTTTTTTGTTGTCAAAGTTGGGGGGACGTCCCTTTAGAATGATTTTGGGTATCTGCCCTTTTGGGCCAAAATAGGCGTACATTTCCCCCCACTTTTTGCTCAATTTCCCTTCCCTGGGCAGATTCCCAGGCCTACATCGATGAGTTTTATGCTCATTAAGAATATTATCTTGCGCTGCCCAGTTGTGCAAGCCCTAGCTCAGCTTTTTTGTCTTCCTCTAGATGCCATTCCTGTTTTTGTAAATAACATTAACGTTTTTAATTTTGGGTATGACGGGACCTGGGCCTAGGCCCTATTTTATTTTTATGGGGTTTTAAGTGACCTAAAGCTTTAAAATTTTCGCCTAGGCTTTGGCCTAGACCTAGCCCTAGGTTTTCAGTCCACAAATCCCCCTATAACCTTTACTTTTGACTGTCACCAAGAACTCAATCTTTGCAGATTTATCTCTCCAATGAAAAAAATAACCCCAAACATTTTAGAATAACCAAAGGCCGTGCAAATTCCCCGGTAACGAAAGGGGAAACGGGAAGAAAGGGGAAGACGCTAAGTAAGGGCTTCGATGCAAAATCCCGTGAAGCAAGCCGCGGAAAAAATCAAATAATAAGTTTTTAAAAGTCATCGTGATAACTGCGCATGTAATAGTTTCCCTTCAATTCCAGGATGCAAGATGAGTTGAGTTTGTGAGTAAGCAAAAAATTTTTTGGGCCTAAGGGTACAGTTTTTTTTATCATTGCGTTTTGAAATGCGCTGGAATTCCCTATCTTAGCATTTTAAGAACAAAAACCTACACTTTCAATCGCATATTGTTGCGTAACATCGGACCTGTTAATGAATATTAACAATTTTCGGCAAAATGTAGATAATTTCACGACTACATTATTTGCTTTTGAAAAGTGGTCAAACGGGGTTTGTTTTCGAGATATTTGAAGGGTTTTGGGCCAACTTCAACTCGTACGGCCGAGCGATTAAAGAATTACGGCAAAGCGCCGTGACGGGGCCGCTGTAGTCGGTTGTCGATGACGAGAACGGGGGGGGGTGTGGCTTACACCTTCAAATGCCTATTCTGCTCGCGGTCAGCATTCATATCAAAATTTAGTTCTGCTGTCAAATTTTTAAACCAAATAGATTAGGCGGTAGACTAGTAGACAAATTTTGTGAACGACTTATTGTTCATTTTTTTTATATTTTATTTTATTTGTTTATATTATTTTTTATTTTGATTTTATTTTATCTATAAATCTACAGCGTCACGGGAGATTTTCAAGACATCTTGGGGGGCCTTGGTACATTTGCTAAAATTTGCCAGAGAGACTTTTAAAAACACCTGTTCTTACCCAAAAATTCCAACAGGGCTGTGGCAAATTACATAAAATATAAAAAGAAAAGAAAGAAAACTTCCACGAAAAGATTACAAAGTTTAAATCTATCCGGATAAAGTATAAATAATTATTATTTTTCCCGGGAAAAAAAAAAGGAAAAAAAAAAAGCACAAAGGGCCCGGGCTCGAACGGGGACCTCTTGCATGCTACGCGAAAACGCTGCGCTCATGCCACTCGAGTCCATGGTTTTGGGGGCGGCTCAAATGAATACTCCTGCAGACAGACGCGGGGCGTTTGAGGGGCGCTAAGAAAAAACGAGCGTAAAAAACTCATTGTTTGCAATGCGGGCGCTGTTTACACTTGCAAATCAATCGGCCAATGTTTCTTTGTCATAATACACGGCCATATTCTGCAGATGTACGCAACTACTATTGATTGTATATAATATATGTTTTGAGGTGGGGCGCTGGTAGCTTGCTACATCCTTTGGGACATTTAGTACTGCCATCATAACAAAACCAGTGCTATGTTGCCAAGTTTTCATGTGGGTTATTTGCTACAAGAAAGGTTAGAATTAAAATCTTAATTTGTGGTTTTGACTATCTTAATGTCCCATGAAATGCATATATATAGAGAATTTATGTTCGTTTTTCATTTCTTCACCCCTTTCTTACTCAAGTGCTACAAAAATTTATACATCGATTATTGTATAATATTTAGTTTTTTGATTGTGCCTAGCATGATATACTACTGGGAGTCCAAAATACAACACGCGCATTTAGAACAGAACAATTATTATTATTTACTTTATATAAAATACATGAATTGTGAAGTTGTGTTTGAATACCGTTTTAAATAATACTAGATGATGATAATATAAATAAAAGTATTATTTTAAGGTGTTTTTAAAATTTATTTAATGTTAAAGAAATTGTTGTTTTGATAGGGTAGTTTTACTTCATCGAAACGACTTTAATTATATTTTGTTGTTTGTTATTTCCCCTCAAAGTTTATTCAATTTATTTCGCATATTACTCGCGTATAAACCATCAATCGTTGATAAAATGTTTTAGGACGTGCACATCTTGATTCCGATTGGTTCCGGTAACGTACGGAACGGGAACGTTACGGAATTAAAACTTGGTGATGTTCCCTTTTGTCTTGCCGGGAACGGGAACGACCGGCAAGGGGGGAAGCTTTATTGTGCACGTGTCGTAAAGTAACGTTGTTTCAATTTTTTCTTCCCTTTCGTTGTCGTTCTCTTTGTGGTTCGGGAATTGTGCATGGGCCTTAAGTATAAAAAATTTTCAAACTTACCGGGGACAATAGAAGAATTAAATCCCCCAAAAAATACATGGAGATGTGCACGCAGATGTATACAAAGGGGAATATCTATATTTTGGGTTTATACGCCCTTTTCAAAGCAGGGCGTACAACCATCTTCATCATACGCCCCAAAGGGGCCATTTTAGAAAGGGTATGAACCCCGTGTGGTTCATACGCCTCTCTGACTCTTTGTGCGGTGTATTTGGCATAACCCTAACAAAACGTGAAATATCTCCCAAAAATAAAAAAATTATCGCCCTTCTGACACAACGTGGGAGTCATAAGATGGTTCGTGCCCCAAAAAAAAAAAGCATTGAAAAAAAAAAGGCTCATACGCCCCCTTTATATGAACCCACGAATTAAAAATTTATAATAAAATTTTTATTATTATTATTATTTTATTATTATTATTATTATTATTATTTTATTAATTTTTATTATTATTATAGAAAAAAAGAAATTTAAAAAATTAGATTCATTTAGAGCAGGGGGCTTCAAAATTTTTTTAGCAGAGTCCCCCAAATTTTTAATCAAGTAAATCGCCGTGTCCCAACACTCGTTCGGCACTACCCCCCCCCCCCCCCCCCCGCTCGAACGTCAGGACCGTGATTACTGTGGCTTATATTAAGGGCCTATATGGCCATTGTACACAATGCGAAATCAAAATTTCTACTGCTTTCTAATAAGACTGAGTGTCTAACCACACCAACAAAAATATGTCAATTCGGTACTCACCAAATATGGAAGACGGCGTTTCAGTGTGAGGGGTGTGCCTGCCATTTCATGCTGAGAAGATGAAAGTATGGCATAATTGCACTAGTTTTAACCCTCATATCATCCTCCGCATCTAGTTTATTTCTGTACTTCTTTTTTTAATGCGGATATGTTGAGAATGCTCTTTCACACATATATGTAGTAGCAAACGGCATCAAATATTTGATTGCTTTCACTGCAAGTGATTCGTGGGTTTCTCGAACATGTATCCAAAAGTCAATTAAAGTTTTGTTTTGAAAATGTTGTTTGATGTCACCATCACACGACAATTCAATGATTGATTCCTGATCTGCAAGTGACATTGAAATCGATTCACTGTCGTCTGGCTATTTTGCAAGTGGGTTAAAGGATCCATTCATGAATGTTATCACTAGCAGGGAAATATTTGCCCAAGGAGATATTTAAATCGGTCAAATGCTGAATAATGTCACTTTTAACACTCGAGTTAATTGCAAGTCATTGTGGTGAGAAATTCGCTCAGTGTAGGGAAGCAATCAATATTGTTATTATTAATAAATTGGCCCACAAATCTAGTTTTTTTAGCATAGCTTTGATTCGATCTTGAACATTTAAATTTTCGTTGCACCTTCACCTTGCAAACCCAAATCTAACTCATTAATACGGGTAAAAATGTCAGCCAAGTATGCTAACCTCTGAAGCCACGCCTCGTTTTCAAATAGTGCTGACACAGCAAATGGACGATCAACAAAAAATAATAGAATTTCCCGTCGTAGTTCAAAAACACGAAACCAGCACTTCCCCGCGAGATAACCAACGCACCTCGGTGTGTAACAAACAAGGTCACGTGCAGGCTACCCATCTCCTCACAATAGGGCATTAAATATTCTTGAATTTAATGGCCTCGATTTAATAAAGTTGACGATTTTTGTTGCATCGTCAAGCACTGACCTTAGCATATCTGGCATTTTCTTTGTAGCCAAAGCTTGTCGGTGGATGCAGCAATGGGTCCACGCCGCACTAGGTGCTACCTCTTTGATAAGAGTAGCTACACCCACAAATTTGCCTGTCATTGCCTTGGCTCCATCAGTGCATACACCCACACAACGTGTCCAGTCTATGTTGTGCAATAAAATAAATTCGTTGATCATATTGAAGATGTCTTTGCCTGTTGTGTGAGTATGCAGGGGCTTGCAAAACAACAAATCTTCATGCATTGTATTGCTATGTATATATCGAATAAATACTAGAAGCACAGCAAGGCCTGCTACATCAGTAGATTCATCCAGTTGCAATGCAAAGAAGCTACTAATGAGAACGCGCTGTATGAGAATATTTAGAATGAAACTTGCCATATCTTTAATTCGTCGAGACACTGTATTATCAGAGAGCGGTATCATTTCGAGGAAAGTAACAGCACTCTCTCCTAACATGCTCCTCACCATACCCAATTGCACATGGTTTTATCAAGTCTTCCGCAATTGTATGGGGTTTTGCTTTGTTAGCAAACTCGATAAAACTAACGCGATATGATGCCGAGTGCGTTTAAGTTGTCACATTTACCGTACTTATTGATTTGCTTTTTATTACAATTTAAAATTTGTAATTTATTTTCAAAGAACTCAATTGGTTTGTTTTTTAAATTCTGGGTGCTTACCATAAAGATGTCGGCGGAGATGGTTTTCTTTCATGGTGTTATTTTGATGCATTTCGTTGCACACCAACACTTTGCGGTTGAGGGTTTGAGTCATTCAAATTCCATGAAAATCCCAATTTTAAGTAATGTCTTTATACTTGCGGATGCCAGAAGTTGTTTTTTTTGCCACTGTCACATTTTTTTGTTTTCTTTCGGTTGCTAGGTCTTCAGTAGATAAACTTGCACTACCCTCTATATCTCCTGAGATTCCCCGGGGCACTTTCATGTTCAACCCCTAGTTTTAGCACTTTGTTTTTCACTTTCTTAGCGTTTGTATTATTAACATTTAGTTTACCACTTTTAGCAGTTACCTAACATTGTTAACAAATTTTTCTCCCCAAACTAACCAAGATAGCAAATAAATAAATAAATGGTTTGCAAGCGATCTCACAACTACAGAATGGATGGTCCCTGTTTGATGGCTACTGAGCAACTGAAAGCCTTGACCTGAGGAAAAAAATGGTATTATTACTGCCACCCTTGTTTGTTTGGGGGTGGCAATATGAACCAAAGAAGCAAGGACATTTTTGTAGTCACACAAAGAACCTCCAGTAAAGGTGGGGTTGCAGTTCTGAGATTTTTATCTACTGGCCCCATGTCAGATTAGTGAGCAAGATGTATAAGCCCATTTCTCTAAATCAGCCAGACCCGGGAAAAATAAGGGGTTTTGGTCAAAGTCAAACACGTCCTAAAAATCCCTAATCCACACCACGATTGACAGGTTTTTGGGTTTAATTATATTTATGTGTTTATAGGCGTGAAATTGGCTACAAGGGTTGCTTGGCATCTTGGTTAGCAATGAGACTGGGGGAAGGGTATTTTTTTTTTTTACCTCCATCAATATAAAATATTTTAGGAAAAAAGAAAAACTCATTTCGATTTCAAAAGATCACAACTATAGAGCCGGCTATTTAGAGAAAAAATTATTTATTTTGTAAAAAAAAAAAAATTTTTATTTTTTTTATTTTTATTTTTTCCCAATTCCCCCAATTTTTCTTTGTTCCCAAATCAAATTAAACTTTCCAATTTACGAGACCCAGGAATTTTTAAAAACAATTATTTAGAAGGTTATAAAAATTTATTTTAAAACATAGTTCCCAAAACCTTTTATTTTTAAGGTTTGATGGGGAAAATTTGTGGTTATAAAATTTTTAATATTTTTAAAAAAAAATTTATTAATTTTTTTATTGTTTTTTCATAAAAAATTTAAACCATAAATGTACTTTATTAATTATCCATTGTTTAACTACATGTTTCTTTTTTTCTTAACTTAATAAAATTTAAATTTTTTATTATTAAGTTTTTATCCAAGTAATTTTAAATCCAAATTTTAAAAAATAGTTCCAAAAAAGCCATGTGAGTTGATTAAACCCAATTATGAACAGAATTTTTAAGAAAAAAGTATTCCCCAATAAATATTAAAAAAAAAAAAAATATTTAAATTTATGGATGTTTTTATAAAAATTCGGTTAAAAACCAAAAACATTTTAATTTAGTAATAATTCCTTTGGGGAATCCAATTTTTTGCCCATCAACAAAAAAAGGTCATTTTTAAATTGTAATATTGTTGTAGATGATGTTTCTTTCTGCTGTGTACGGTCGTGCCGATTTCTCTTTCGCCATCCTAGCATTTGCTCTTCGGACTATGGAACCACGAAAAACCATGTCAGGATGGAAGCTGTCTGGGAAATCTCGAAGTATCATTCTTAGTTTAGAAATTTACGAACTATTCTACACGTGTTGATTTATTACTGCCTTTTGAGTCTCGATGTATACATTGGGTTGAAGATCTAGTTGTTTAATGCTTTCATGTAGCTTCTTCGGTATGATGCCTTTTGGCTGAATAATGAATGGGATTGTTTTCCCTTTTTTCTGTTTCCACATCTTCTTGATCTCAATTGCAAGTTCACTATACTTGTAAATTTTAAAAAATTTTCTTCCATGTGGTCTCGACGTTATGGCACATTGGGATAGCAACGTCGATAAGGGTAGTTTCTTGTTTCTTCTTGTCAATTATTATTAAATCCGGTCTGTTGTGATGTATCGTTTGGTCGGTTAAACTGTGCGGTCGTAATATAATTTGTAATCTTTCTATCTATTTACTTTCTCTGGTTTGTATTTGTAGTAAGGTGTGTGTGTGTCAATGAGGTTGTACTTGATTGCTAGTTTTTGATGAATAATGTTAGCTACTTGGTTATGTCTGTAGGGGTAATCGTTTGACATAGTGACTTGCACCCAGATAGATGTGTTCGATTGTTTCACCCTTTGCACTAACATTTTCTACATTGATCGTTTACTTTCGCATCTTGATTATGTATTTTTTATAATTGTTCGTCGCAATCACTCTGTCTTGAATAGCCATCATAAAAACCTTCTGTTTCTCCAAATAGTTCCCCGTTTTTTAAAACCACCTATTTGATGTTTTTAATATCTACGTGACCTTTGTGTAGTTCATCATAATGTCTCTTGTGTAGGGTCTTTTCTGAGAGGACGTAACTCTTTTGAAGCGTCAGTTATGAGTTCCTTGTAGATTGACATTTTCGTTTGCTAGTTTGAGTGGAGTTAATGTTTTGTCAGCTAGCACCACAGCCCTATGCAGTGTGGATTGGTTGCTCTTTTTGTAAAAAAGTATTTTCTTAAAATGTCTATTTTTTTTATAATATAAGTTGTTAGATCAATTGGGGCCCCGTCCTCCTTTTTCTTGGAAGTGTCAATCTCTCTTTTGCTGATATGGGATGATGTATCCTGTGTTTGGTAAGTTCTAATACGAGTTGATATTTCCAATGCGTGGATGTCTGTCTGCGTTCATTTAATGTTTCCCGAATGAATATGTCAGTACTGGTACAGCATATGTATTTATTGCGGGTGATCTTGTTTTTCCCGTTTAGTTGCGTCTTGAGGAAGACTTTGGTCGTTTCTTGTATGTATCTATCAATTTTGCTTTCATAACTTTATGTTCAATTCTGGCAGCTTGTGAGAATCCTAAATATTTGTATACATCGTTATCGTCCATTATTCCAATCCTATTTCCATCATCTAGCTGGAACTCTTCTGCTTGTGTAACCTTACCCTTTTCGATATGTAGCGTCTTACATTTGTCTACCCCCAAACCCCTGCAGATATCTTGACTAAATTCTAATGTTGTTTTGACTAGACTGTTTAGTTGTGCAAAATTTGATGCATAAAAACTTTAGGTCATCCATGTAGAATAGGTGGGAAATTGTGTGACATACCACTTTTTGTCCTTAATTTTAAATCCGTATGTCGATTCGTTAAGCATATGTGACAGTGGGTTTAATGACAGACAAAACCATAATGCACTTAATGAGTCCCCTTTGGAAAAGGGCCACGTTTAATTTGTATTGGATCTGTAGTTATCTGCGGGTTTTTCATATTTAGTTTTAGTGTTGTTCTCCATGTCTCCATTACTGTCTTCAAAAAAAGTTTACAATTACGGGGTGATTTTATATATTTGTAAAATCTGAATAACCCATGTGTGTGGTGTTGAGTCAAAGGCTTTCTTGTAGTCAATGTAGTTTACGTGAATATTCCTTTTCTTATTGTGTGCCTGATTCATTACAGTAGAGTAAATAATAAGTTGTTCTTTACATCCCTGTGAGTTCTTACAGCATCCTTTTTGTTCCTCGGCCATGATATGTGTTCTTCGCAAGTTATATACTTTATTTGTTATGGCATGAAGTCAATATTTTATATATAGTTGGTAGACATGTAATTGGCCGATATTTACTTGGGTTCTTCGTGTCATTGTCCTTTGGTTTGAGAAAGGTTACTCCTTCAGAAAAGAATTCGGGTATTTTTTTAACTCCATTTATAAACTCGTTGGGGACATTTTCTAATTTGATTGTGAGTAGTATTGAATTTTTATACCAAAAATTTTGAATATTATCATTACCTGGTCTTTCCAGCTATGTGTAGCACTGATTGTCGACTTTAATTCATCAATATTATACCTTCGAATTCATCTCATTAATATCGCTCATCCTAGCTATTTCATCTTGAATCCATTGTGCACCTGGTTGTGTGCCTCCCGGGTTACCCCATATTCCTGTCCAAAACTCTTCTATCTCTGTTTTAGTTGGTGTTCCATTTCCTATTATTTCTTCGGTACTAGATAGTTTTTGGTAAAACTGTTTTTCCTTTTCTTTAAAACATTCGGTTTTGTTCTTTTCTAATACTACATTTTTTATATCTTTTAATCTCTTAGCTAGAGCACTTACTTTTTGTTTAAGTGATCCAAATATTCGTGAATGAATCGTTAAGTGTTTCATGCTTTGCGTAAACCCTTGAATCTTTCAAATATATCTTGGCAGTATCTTATCACATTTTTAGATCGATTACCATTGGGTATTGTTCCCAGTGGGCCCGATATCTCTCCTAAGCTCAACGATTCCCCCAACTAGTCGCTTTTCCCATTTCGTACTTTTTTTCTCCTGTTTTGTCTTTGAAGATGTTGCGATTTTACCTTTAACCCCAAAAATATCTAACCACTGCTACAGCGGCACAATAAATTGCCGCATGAACGTCTGCAATGATAGTTCGTCTTGTGTTAATCTGATAAAATATGTGTGTTCATTATGTGTACCGCTGTCTTCATTTCCTTTGAATGCTTGGGTTTAGGTATGTATGGTCTTCTTTTTGGGTGTATGTGCGCAAACTCTGACATGGCTGTTGTAAATGCTAAAGCTAGGATGTTCTTTAGATTGATCATGTCAGGTGTATTTTCTATTGCGTTATGCATATCTACCTCTTGTGTTTGATCGTCTAGTTGTTCTGGGTATCTTGAATTTTTTGGTTGGTTTTGGGATTTCTAGTGGTTTGGACGTTCTGGTAGGCTGGACGTTCTGGTTGAGGTCTGGATGTTCTGGAGGCCTGACGTTTCTGGTAAATCTGGATGTTCTGGGTTGGTCTGGACGTCTGATAGGTTGGACGTTTGGTTGGTCTGGAAGTTCGGTGTGTTTTGGATAGATTTGAAAAATTCTTGCAGGTATGGCAATACCCGGTATTTTGGTAGTTCTTTGTAGCTCTGGGATGAAGTGGTCTTCTTCTTCGCTGTCCTCTGCTGATGTATTGCCGTTATCATTTGATGCCTTGTAGTTTTTTTTCACTTCGAGTTTTTTTCTATTTAAAATGTTTTACTTTGGGAACATTTTATTTTTAACTATAATTCTTCTTTGGTCAGCTTTCTTGTTCACTTTTTCTAAAAATGGATATTTACGAACAAACTCCCTATGGAAGCTCTTGTCGATAACCTATTTAAAAAAGTCTCTAATAAAGTTACCCTATATAGCTACGCATCCCAAATGTTCAAACTTCTGCCCTTGATCGCTGTCTTTATTTTTCCAGCTTTGGTGGTTGTAATGATTCCATTCAGAAACATCCCTCGTCTTAATTCCCTATTTTCCTTGTTCTAGATAAATTATTCTTTTACTGTCAAAGTCACCTATTATTTGTTATTGTTTATAAGTCAATGCACTTAAAAGAATTTAAAAACCTTTTTCTCATGATTCAAATTTCAGGCGGTGTGAGGTCCTTCCTTCTTAACCTCCTTGCCTTTGTTTTGATAAATCTTTCTTATTTGACGAATTTAGAAGACTTCCCAAACTTCTCGATTCTGCAAAAAAATTAACGGTGCTTACGTTTAAAATTGCTAAATATTATAAATATTTTAGATATATTACCTGTGAAGTTCAAATAATGCCTCTAAATGAATAATGCCTACCATAACTGTCAAAAATTACAAAAAATTTAACTGTTTTCAATGCAAAATTATAGCCTAGGTTAAATTTAATCATTTTATAACTACAAAATAATGTTTTAAAAAAATGAAAACTAATATCCTTCCCTTCAATGTCACTTTTATACGTCACTATAGATCAAGATGCAGTCAAAATTTTAGATGAATGCTTGTATTTCACGCAATAAAATTTTTAACAGCAACTTATCTCGAGCGTGATAGCTTGTAACCCCAACAATGTTGGGGTCTATATTATTATTATTATTATTATTATTATTATTATTATTATTATTATTATTATTATTATTTATTTTGTTATGTTCTATTATTTCAGGGAAAATGGCTGATGAAAATAGCATTTCTCATTAATATTTCAATCAAGTAGTTAGCATCATATTGAACAGTGTATGTATTCTTCTTTAGTACTTTCAAAGAAGGATGTGAACACACAATAAACCTTCATCTTCCTGGTCACATGCATTTGAGCTGTATTTTTTTTTTAAACCCAGCATTTAGGTGTCAACTTTCCATTTTACGGGAACTCTGCATGACAATGTAGATGAAGGACATTTCACCTCAACGACGCAGCTATCGCAGATGTCATCTGGAGATGTTCCGATAACAGAATATCTGCCGTAAAACTAGCCAACCTTCCACTTTGCTTCGACTGCTTTTAAAACTCAGGTTCGAAATCTCTCCCCCTTTTCAACAAATTGTATCGGTATTTTTTGCAAAGTATTGCTTCCACAAGATCCATTTAATGTTTTATATCGTTTGCCTATATATTTTTGAAAAGAATCTTATTGATTCTAAGTTTTACCAAAGTGGCACCTCATTTGTTTTTTTTTGTTTCTTTTCTGCTACCAAACACCCTTTCTTCTTCCATTTGGCAGCCACAAAACTAAAAAAAAATCTGCAGCATCACTTCCACCATTTTTTAACAAAATAAAATGATAGATTTGCGGCCATCAATTCCAACTCGCAACCTTCTGTGTTTTCCCGTGTTAGGCGATTCTTCTCCTGAAACTATGGCGATCTTGTCGTCGTCGGGGAACTTTTTCCCTTCCCTTTGATACTCCCGACACGACGACAATGACACACAGACGGTATGACACAGACAGAGAGACCACGACGTGGGGAACCCCTGCGCTCCCATACGCTTGTGGGGTGGTTCTGACCAGCACATGCCTTTTCCACCCTTGTCACCCCTTGTCCCCCCCTTACGTCCCTTCTTCGTCTCGATTTTGCCAAATTGCATAAATATAGACGTTGCATCAATCAATTGCATTGGTTCCACTTGTTTGTGGTTCAAAGCAATACCTCGGACAGGAACACCACGGAACATTGTGTTGAGTATGGTGCTGCTTGTAAATTTCTGGCAGATTTAATCCCTTTGAAGCCACAATCTACTGTCTTAATAAAAATTTAACTCACTTCCCACTTGTTGGACAGTTTTGATTTTTGCCAATAGCAACTATTTAAATGGTACGGTTTCCTCACTAGGCGATGCACCCACATCATAGAAACGATAATGAGTTCTCAAACCCACTTGTACTGCCCCGCCGGGGCATCTCCTCACTCACCGGAACCATTTTTACGAGGATAGCTCGTTCATAGACATGGATGGGAAAATCCCTAAATTTTTTAGCACTTGTGTTTTCTTCGTTGTCTTTCCGGTTTTGTCCAACGCAAAATTTTAGGGAATATTGTTACATACTCCAATGATCAACAATCCATTGTTCAGTCCAATGATTTCCAGCCTGTAAAAAAATAATCATTTGTGCACTGCACGGATAAAAAAATCTTCGGGGGCCCGGGGTTAGACCGGCCTTTTGGCGTATCGGACTAAACGGTCTATTTCCAGTATTCTGTGCTTTCGATTGGCCATCGTCAAAGTTTGTCCCAGACTAAATATATTAAGCGGTCGTTAATAATACCGGGCGACATGTTTGCATCCTATTTTATTTTGAAGCAAAGTCGCAAATTCAGTACACATTATTTTCTTGCCACGTGAAACGCACATTTCTCACACTAATGTACCAAAAATTCAAACTTACTTTTGATTTTAAATTCACTTACCACACCAGAAGCAGCGTCGTATGCATGGCCTACTAGCGAGAACACCATCCGCCATCTACAATAACCATTATGACAGGCATTCCATCCTTGTCAACACGATTTGTTTTTAAAGCTATTTCACGCTCGTGAACACCATTGGCAAGCATATTTGCGTAAAACTTGTAAGTTATGTTTGCACTAACCTTCTCGATCTGTTGTTCATGTCGTGAGTCGTGACCACTTATGAATACCCATCAAAGGTACATCTACCATGGCCGTCATCTCCTCAGCCTGAGAATGGCCTAGAGCAACCGAAAGAGATCCCCAAACAAATTCGGCATTTACTTCTTCCTCTTGTCTATGGTTTCCGTGGCGATTGACTTTTGAGAATTGTGTCTGCTCTTTGAGGAGATGGGCAATGTTTACGATTCGTTGTTTACAAACTTCTTCAGAGTTTTTTTTTCGGCTCCTTGTCGGCAACAACTATTAAATTTGGGAGGCCGTCAGATGATTCCATGGGCTCCACTAGCATCTCCAATTTCCCACTGAAAACGATAGGTTAATTCTATGTTGTTGCTGTGGCCTATTTACTAATTATTTACAACAATGAGGCAATCATCAAACATTATTGTTCCAATAGAATGACGTTTACAAAATTACATTGAAAAAAATACAAAATTTGACCTTCATTGACCTCTGCTGACAACAAAATTAATTTTAATCTATTAAAATATTTTTTATTCGAAACACCTTTAAATGAGCTTTAATTACATCCCGTGGTTACTAGATTTAAAAAATATGTTCTTTTTTAATTCAATTTTTTTACATTTTTATTTAGGGGATGGTTTAGGTGATGGTATTGCAAGAGTTGTACTGGGATGCCTAGGTGAAATTGCTCATACACAGACACAATTTCTTCACCCGGTGAAAGTTGGGTATGGTCTTCCTCCAGGAGAGTGGTATCCTTTAAGCTACTTGAAGAGAACACTCTACTCTCTTATAGAAACTTGATCATACAGTTCATACCCCGTAGACTGAGACCCCTCTAAGACTTCCAGTAATCTGTTGTCCTCCAACTCGGCTAGTATGTCATCAGCTGTCCAGACAGTAGTACCATCAGCATTGTTTGAATATCTAAAATACAAAAATTAAAATATAAATGTAGACCTACATAATATAATCAAAACTTGAAAACAACTTTAATCTCAGTAGGCTTAGGACTACTAATGCCACAATAATCTTTTCATTAGATAAAGAAGGAGATTCGATTCCTTGGCCTAATTGTTGCCAACTTTGTGACATTATTGAGCATGGGCCCAAGTGCCGCTGCACACAATGTTATTGGTTGTAGCTTGGAGTCCTTCTATTTTGTGAAGATTCAACATCTTCTTCATGATCGTCATCATTGTCAAAGAATTGCCTGCATCTATTTAAATTCTTCAGTTTCTCTCTCATTTTTCTAAACATAATGTCATAATGTCGTTGGCATTGTGGGTGGCAAATTTGTCCGGGTATTTAGTGACTTATACTATGGCGTTCCGTGATAGGCTTTATAGGCAATTCCTGGATGTGAGTTTACACAGTGGACATCTTTACATATTATTGAAGCCACGTCATTTTCGTCAGAAAAACTTGCTTTTATCTTGGTTACTAATTTTCTTTAAATGCTGGTCGGGAATTTATCAAATGGAATTTCAAAGTCTGAAAGAGTTGTAGATAGTCTAGGTGCAGTGGTCAGGGCGGGAGATGGAAGAGCGGGTTGCTGAACTGTAGGTGGGGATATAATGGGGGAACTCATCGGATTGAAGTGGGCCAAAACTGCTTTCTGAAGCGTTTGAGCTCCCCATCGCATCCCCAACTCCCGCATCGCGAAGGTGATCCCAGAGTTCTGTTATCGCTATAATAATTTTGTCTTGATTTTCCTAATTCTGTATCAATTAGTATTTCACCTTGTTAAAGGCTTGATGTCAAAAATTTAATTGTTTTGAGATTTTTGTTTTGTTACCGGTAGGCCTTATCTATCCCACATACAGCATTTAAAACCTTTTAGTGGATAGCAAGTTAGCATTTCTCTATTTTACAATTGAAACTGAAATTACTTAAAACTATTTCCGTCAACAGGTTATTTTGAAAAAGATACAGCATTGCCGAAAATCCATTAGGCCTATGAATAAAGTAATAGATAATTACATTGTTGTGAGCTTCTTATTAATTTTCTTTGTAGTAATTATAAGTAGTGTAAGAGACAACCCTATCGTATCTTCGTTTATAATAAACAACTTCACTCGATTAAAACTCAGACTTTATTTCTCTACAAATTAAACATCAGCTTTTACAACACGTTTCCAATTCACAATCTCCGCCGCCATCAATCACCTTCTTCTCTTCTCACCGAATAAATAAATAAATAAATTGTATTTAGAGTCTACCCACTCAGTTATATAACTGATTTTCAGTGGGGGACTTTAAATCAAAGCGACCAAGCCAACCCTGTAGGCCCCGACGCAATCGACGAGTGAGCGATAACCAACCAAAGATCGATATTTTTAATAGGAAATATAGCAATCAGTGGTATGGACAGTGCGAACACCCGCGGATTTAACGCCAGAATCAACAAGGCCGATTTAGAACAACTCTGAATTTATTATGTGCTTCGTTGCTAGGACGGCTCCAAAGTCACCGTTTACAAACTCCTAAGACAAGAACTGATGGACTTAAGTCCAAATCAGATTATACGTACTCACCGCCTTTCCTTTATTGTTTGCACAGTTTGCCTGCGGGCCTTGTTTAAAATAATTCAAGTTCCCACACTCGGCCATCCTGTAAACATAATTGACCTCAATTTTCATTACAACATTTTTTTTTTTTTTTTTAAACACTAATAATATATAAGGAATTAGTGTCTCTTTCATGAACATTCATAATCATTTAGATATTTTGGCTTATTGATCTTTCTAGCTACTCTTGTCTTGATTTCTTCGGTTTTCTCTTTTTGTTGTTCCTCATCGTCAGTTGTATCAAAGTCCTCTCCATCAGTAACGTTCTCCTTACTTGATCGACTCTTGCTGTTCCATGATTTAAGTTGCGATATGTGTGCTGTAGTTGCATACAGACGATTTCTATCCTCCTGATATAACTGAGTTACACGATAAGTATCTGAAGGCAACACTTCAGTAACAATCAGCGGTCCACGGAACTTAGGTTGCAGCTTCGTCGGTTGCCCCGTATGGCTGGGAGCTCTGTGCATTACTACGACTTCTCCTTTGTCTAGCTTCATGCCGACGTAATGCTTCTTGTCGAAGTACTCCTTGTACTGACACTGTTTATTCCCTATGTCGATCCTCGCTTGTTCTTGCAAAGTTTCCGCAGGTGTCAACTCTTTATTTGCAGGACAATCTACTAATGGACGCAACACGCCATCACTAAAACGAGGCTTATAGCCATGCAGAAGCTCAAACGGTGTTCTATCGGTCGTCTTATTTATTGATGTGTTGATATCTCGTTGGATTTTCTTCATCGTAGTGTCCCAATCTTTGTGTAGAGGCTCGTTCATGGCTATTGCAATGACTGGCAATATAGTTCGATTAACTCTCTCGACTTGACCATTGGCCCTTGGGTGCCTTGACGAGTTAATTGTATGCTTAACTCCATTCTCTGAACAATACTCTTCAAACTTCTCTGATGAGAAACAGGTACCTCGGTCAGTAATTAAACGGTCAGGTAACCCCCGTTCCGCAATCAGATCCCGCAAACATAACAGAACATTCTTGGTTGACGTATCTCGTACCGGATATATATGTACATACTTGGTCAGGTTGTCAACAGCAACAAGTAACTCATTATTTCCCTTAGAACTTCTCGGAAAAGGGCCTAGATGATCTAAGTGCACGATTTCAAATGGTCGTCAACCTGGTAGGAGGGGATACAACTGTCCTGGTTGTTTACTACTAGGAATCTTGTTTACGAAGCAGTCAAAACACATTGAAATTTTGATTTTTTACTTAGCGTTTCATGTTTCGGAACCAATATCTTTCCTTGAGTTTAGCAACAGTGCGATCAACAGCAAAGTGCCCTGCTAAGTCGTGAAACTTTATCACCATACCTTTCCTCATTGTGTCTGGCAACACATATAACCACCTTTCTTCTTTGTTCTCAGTAATCTTCTTGAAAAGTCTTCCATCAATCAACGACATATCTTGAGCCTTCAAATTCCAACTCGACACCTTCTCGCGGTTTGGCCCGTGAATAGGGGAGTTTTACTCCCTGAAACTAATGGCGAGCTCTGGGTCGTCGTCGGGGAACCCCTTCCCTTTGACTACCTCCCCGACGGCGACGACAAAGACAAAAAGGACTGATGATGACACAGACGGAGACGACCACGACGTGGGGGAACCCCTGCCCTCCCCATATTATGCTTGTGGCTGGTTCTGACCAGCACAGGCCTGTCCACCCCTTGTTCCCCCTCGTCATCCCTTACGTCCCTCCCTTCGTCTCGATTAGCCAAGTTGCATAAATATGAGACGTAAAGCAATATCCAATCAAATCAATCAACCAATCCAAAGATGACTGAACAGTGAACGCATAACGATGCGACACGAGCGAACCAAAGCCCAACTTGCGTAGCGTCTACCAATAACTCTAGCAAATCATTCAAAGGGATGTTTGGATTAGACGTGTGTCCGAGTCACGTGTACACTCTCACTGAAGTGAGTGACCGGCACACAATACAAGACGGGTGGCTGGTTACTTATAAAGATAGTCGGATAGAGACGGTTCAGGCATGGGGTACGTCAGCCAACCTAACATTCCTGCTATTTTTGGGTTGTTTCTTCCTGTAAATGAATTGTTGACAGGGTCATCCGACGTTGCTTTCCCAAAAAGTAGAGTAGAAATCTTTATTTTTCAACTCTAAAATCTGCCCCCCTATGCCCCCATGGTATGAAAGTTAGGGGGGGGCAATGCCCCCCTTGCCCCCCCCTGTTCCGACGCCACTGAAGGCAGTCAACACTTGACGAAGTCTTTCAAGCATTTCTGCCCAATCCTTTGCATATACGAGCAAGTCATCCAAGTAACATGATGCAATTTTGTTACGCAAAGATCCTAGTACTACATTCATCATTCGTTGGAACTCCGACGGCCCATTCGACAGACCATACATTAGTCTTTCGAATTGTCCTGTATCATCCGGTGTAATGAAGCTCGTTTTGTGCTTTGCTTCCTCTTTTAACGGTATTTGCAAATACCCGTGAGCCAAATAGAGGACTGTAAATAAACAACTGCCCGAAAGTTGTTCAAGTTGGTCGTCTATATTTGGTAAGGGATAGTGCTGTTTCACAGTTTGTTCGTTTAACTTACGGTAATCAACAACAAGTCTACTTTCACCGGTTTTCTTACGTACAAGTTAGTCAGGACTCGCGTATGGCGACCGTGTCTCGCTTATGATTCCATTTTTCTTCCACTCTTTGACTATATGTTTTATTTCTTCTCGTTCTCCTGCTGTTGTTTTATAAGGACGGCTATTGACTAGTCTGCTACCTTCCTTTTCCACAATGTCCATCGATACTACATCAGTGCATCCTAGTTCCGACATATCTTTAGCAAAACAATGCCGAAATTCATTCAGTAGTTCTAGTAATTCAATTGACTGCTCTTTTGTTATCGTTTCACCTACATTAAGCTCTTCCAATCGTATCGGTTCTTTCTCATTCTGCCTATCGTTGCACAACAATAACAACTCTTCATCGTTTACATCTGTTTCGTTATTTACATTGCATTTCCTTTTATCATCTACGCTACTAACACCCTGTCTACCTGCAGGTGTTGTGATTGAAGTAAAGTGCGCCGTGTAACAGTTGGTCCGTAAATTTCTGTAAAATTTATGGATATAATAGTGTCTTCAAAATTATAGTATCGTCACGATGAACCTCAATACACATTTGAATTTAGCTCACATCCAATTAAAACCCATCTTCGAGTTCATGTGCTATTGTCATCAACATGATTTTGAATAATTTTAATGCTCTTGACTTGCAACAACGATATGACCTCGCCGCCCCGCACCTTTTGACTGCCCTCTATACACGCTTACAGTACATGCGCACAGCAGCAGCCTCGCCTCGCAGTCGGTCTGATGTTCTTGTCTCAGGCGGACGTGTTTTGTCTTCGCTCTTCGCTCTGTTCTTGTTAGGCCTCCACAGTACAAGTAGGTATAGCTTCTGTTGCTGCTGAATGTGTTGTTAGTACAAGTCTTGACTGAAATGTCTTCTCATCGTTGTGTTTGCTTACTTCATGATCAGAGCTCCGTCTTTCAACTCATTCCGAAATGCAAACCGGTATACACATGATAACTCTATTGCAAGTTTTGTCATGAAGTATTTTTCACCTCGCAGTCTTTCTGCTGTTCTTGTCCCAGACAGACGGATGTGTTTTCTATCCGCTCTTTGGTCTGTTCTTGCTGGGCCTCCACAATACAAGGAGTTTAATTCTGTTAATGCTGAATAAGTTGTTTGAGCAAGTCTTGACTGTTTTGTCCTCGCATCGTTCTGTTTAATGTGTGTTAACCTCAGGAGGACGTCTGTCTGGCTGTATCAGGGTCATCACACCTGCCAGGAACATTATTGTTTTCAACCTGAGAACATTGTAAATATCAATGGTGATGATAGCGACCTTTTTCAGCTACTAACTCAATAACACTAATCACTCTTGCTAAAACTATAAAACCTCACTCATCATTACGACATTGGGCATTCGTTCGCCGTTGGTGCCGATGTTTTTTATTTTTTCGTGTCGGGTTGGGTAGGTGCTGGTTCAAGGATTGGGGCTGGTGACAAGGTTTTTCGGAGGGTGGTGGTTGAATAAAATGTTCATTGTAGGGAAGAGGTTGATCAGAGGGAGGCGGGTGAAGGGTATGTTGATTGGAGGTGGGCCGTAGTAGACGGGTAGGTTGGATGGAGGGGGATGGTTGATTGGAGGCTGGCCGTAGACGGGTAGGTTGGATGGAGGGGGATGGTTGATCGGAGGTGGGCCGTAAACGGGTAGGTTGGATGGAGGGGGATGGTTGATTGGAGGTGGGCCGTAGACGGGTAGGTTCAAATTCCAACTCGACACCTTCTCGCGGTTAGGCCCGTGAATAGGGGAGTTTCACTCCCTGAAACTAATGGCGAGCTCTGGGTCGTCGTCGGGGAACCCCTTTTCTTTGACTACCTCCCCGACGGCGACGACAAAGACAACACGGACGGATGATGACACAGACGGAAACGACCACGACGTGGGGGAACCCCTGCCCTCCCCATGTGCTTGTGGCTGGTTCTGACCAGCACAGGCCTGTCCACCCCTTGTCCCCCCGCGTCATCCCTTACGTCCCTCCCTTCGTCTCGATTAGCCAAGTTGCATAAATATGAGACGCAAAGCAATATCCAATCAACGGGTAGGTTGGATGGAGGGAGATGGTTGATTGGAGGCTGGCCGTAGACGGGTAGGTTGGATGGAGGGGGAGGGTTGATTGGAGGTGGGCCGTAGACGGGTAGGTTGGATGGAGGGGGAGGGTTGATTGGAGGTGGGCATACAGATCGGGGGACGTGGCCACTTTTGTTGATTGAACAGGATTAGTATCCGCTTGTGTTGCAACCATTGGACAGCAACGATAGTAAAAAACCTGTCAATATTGCTTTAAGGCTATTCCACCGCGTTTTTCTATTTTCCAAAATATGCTACTAAGTCAAAATATAGTGAATGGCTTTGAAACATGGCTATTTTAGAAAATCAAAAATATTTTTTTCCAAATTTTTCTGATCCGGTACACGGCCAATATAGCCACCTCAAAATAATTTCAAACTTCAATTCGCCAGGGCACACCATTCAACGTAGGGTGTTGTGCTTTTGTGACATTAATTTTCAACTGTTTTTCTTTGGACTGACTGAGAGAAAACAGATTTATTTTAACAATTGTCTTTCCTGCGAATTTTTTCGTTTGGTGGTACAAATCGGTAAAAAATACCGCCAAACGAAAAAATTCGCTGGAAAGACAATTGTTAAAATAAATCTGTTTTCTCTCAGTCAGTCCATAGAAAAACAGTTGAAAATTAATGTCACTAAAGCACAACACCGTACGTTGAATGGTGTGCCCTGGCGAATTGAAGTTTGAAATTATTTTGAGGTGGCTATATTGGCCGTGTACCGGATCAGAAAAATTTGGAAAAAATATTTTTGATTTTCTAAAATAGCCATGTTTCAAAGCCATTCACTATATTTTAACTTAGTAGCATAGTTTGGAAAATAGAAAAACGCGGTGGAATAGCCTTAAACAATGCGGGCATGGTGGTTTTATCCAAAAGCTAGTGCACACAAATGTCACATGCAAGTTAAGGATAATATGAGTGGAGTGGTCACACAATAGAGTGGGGGGGGGGGGTCAATTCCCCCCTTTCCCCCCTTGTTATGCCACTGGTTGCTAACAAACTTGAATATACTTTGTTAATCACTATACTTGAGGTCTCAACGTTATTCTTTAAGTCATCGTTGTGAATCGAGCTTCAACCTTCCAACTGCACATGATGTATGATGTTTCATCACAAGTGTGAGGCTACTATGTGTTTATCATTATTTACCTCATAACTTATAAATGTAGGCCCTACCAATTATACTTTTTATGAATCAAATAGGCTTAGGCCTAGTAAATATGAAATTAAATTGCAGTCGTCATCGTTACCGACATCTTCAATATCGGTATGGATAACATAATTTTATTTACCATTTGCAATGTTGGTTATAGAATTTGAAATATTTTCTTCTTGATTGATTGATTGATTGATTGTTATTTATTGAACATAGATCCATAAGATACATTGGCTAACAGCCATATCGGGATATTGTACAGTCAGAAATATAAAATCATTGGTAATTCGTCAATTCCATACAATTGAATTATATGATACAATCAAATTATAAGTGTTGAAAAGCAATACATTTAAGTTAAAACACAGAAATCGTCGATGGAATAAAAGACCTTATCAAGCAGCAAGGTTTTCAGTTCCCTCTTGAAGAGGTCACTGTTACTAATAGATCTCAGTTCTTGAGGCAGCTTGTTGTAAATCCGCTTTCCACAGTTTCTGGGGCTCTTCAGTCCAGCTGTAGTAGTCCGGGTTGCGTCAATGTGCAGATCGTTCCTATGTCGTGTGGCGTATAGATGGAAGTAAGAGTTTTTTTAGAATTTACAAGTACTCCTCGAGCTCAAGAGTTTTCTCTCCGAGACTTCGGATGTTTTGGTGGAACAGACGAAGCAGATGATGCCGATTTGCTGGCCGTAAGCATGTCAAGATATTATCTGGGACTGCGTACGGCTCTGGAAAAACCTTCGCACGGCTGTGCCTGTAGGCCAGAAGTCAGAGGTTAGGAGGTCTGTTAGATGGCTAGGTTCCACTCCTACTTTAAAGGAAGCATAGTTGCCTCTAGCATTAAGCTTTTCGCAAATTACATATTGTCCAGGAATCTTTTTGCCCAAGAAAGCTTTAAGAGACTCACACGTTGTGTCTACTGCTAGTCTCCAGACGTGTACCCATTTAGTTCTATCGGGAGTGGGAGCTACTCTAAGGCCGGCATCATCGCTATTCTCCAATGCCGAGCCTAGGATCAGATCGTTAGGCCTACGCTTGTACACGCCATGGGGTGGTCTAGGGACATCCGACCGTGCATTTCCTTTACTCACTGTGCGTGAATTTCCCGATGAATCATTTCTACTGCGGCTGACTGGTATTGACGAAGGGCTTACCTTGCCGCTCTCATTGGCAGTTGGCCTAGGGTGTTGTACCTGTTTTTCTTGCAAGCCCAGGTCTAGTCTTGCGGCGTTACCTTCATTTTCATTTTGTTGTTCAGACCGGTCCCTATCATTGATGGATGCATCGGATTTCTGATTAGGAACGGGCCTAGACTTACCACGGTTAGGTAAATTAGGCCTGCTTACGTCATCTGGCCACCCACTGCTCGACCTGGACCCCAGACCGGACGAGGTTCTAGTCTCGGAACAACCTCCATAGAGATCCCTATTTTCCACTGCATACAATCTGTCCATCACCTCTGTCAATTGGTCTTTCAGGGTATTCATATCGACTTGTAGTAGCTGGCGATTTTCCGTCGCCATTGCCTGAAGGCCCGGGCTAGGCTTAGGCCTAGGCTTGCAACACTCGTCGCAGAACCACCTGATGTTTTTCATGCCATCAATGATCTTGAACTCTTTAGGTTGTATCTTAACACAGGTAATGTGGAACCACTTCTCACAATAACCTTCGCAGCCCAACCATCTATTGTCATCAATAATGTTATATTTACCACAGACGCCACAAGCCGGGCTGTCCTCTCCGTCGGCCATGTTCACCGCCTATTATCTCGTTTGTCACTTTTGGCCATGAATGCCTCTTCCTTTTCTTCCATTCTTTCTAAATATTGTACAATTCCTGTTGATGGTTCAGCTGTTTCTTTCTTTGTACACTGGAACGAGCTTGGATTTGGGTCAGATTTACCTTGTCAGATTTACCTTGAGATCTGAAACTTGCAATGCTCAAGTCAGCATTGTCACTCACCACACGTCATTGAATAGGGAGTAGGCCTGACTAAGCCTAGGGCCAACTCACTGAAAGTGATAACAATGGTTGAAGTACCTTATAAAATAATGAGCAGAACGGGGTCTGAAGCTCCGCCGGCCGGATTCGTGGCAAAGATAGTTCAGTCTGACAACTAACTGTTGACAATATTTGGATTACATTAGAAGTGTGATTTTAAAGGTTGCTTTAAAACATGAAGTAACATGATTATTCATTATAGAATTGTGTAGGAGGCTAGGAGCCAACAGATTACCTAGAAAGAGTAAGGCGGCTGTGTAGAGTTGGTCACATAAATACAGACATACACAAATAATATTACGACAAAACGTTTCGGCGGCTTGAGCAGCCTTGTTCACCCGTCTAACTAAGTACGTAAGTAACTGACTAAATAAATTGCTACTATTCACAAATATGTACAAGAGGCACTGTTGGTGGTGGAGAGGGGAACTAGGGAAGGTAGTTCTCTGCTTCTCCTCTGGACCCTAAGGTTATCGTAGGTTGAGGTTGGGAGGCTTACGGGAGCTGGTTGCCATCTGGTGAGCCAGTTCCCACTTCCTGAGCACTCCTTCACTGCAGTTAGGTGGTAAGGCTTTTGTAATGCTGGCGTTGAAACGGTCATTAAAGCTTAGGTTGTGAGTGGCTGCGTGTAGTGCCATTGGTTTGTCATTAACCCTCACTGTTTTTTGTGCCCTAAAGCCCCAACTAACTAACTAACTCACTCACTGTATCATGCCTGTGCCTGTTCATTCTTTGTCTCAGGGTATTGGTGGTCAGGCCTATGTACTCCGCGGGGCAGTGCAAACATCTCAGTTGGAATATAAGGTTCTTGGTGGTGCAGGTGTTGTGATGCTTTATGTGATATGTCATCTCCGTGGCTCTGGCCGAGAAGGTCCTAGCTGGATGGTTTATCGGGCAGGTGTAGCAGTGATTGCTCTGGCAGGGGTGGGATCCTCTGCGTAGGGTGTCCTCTTTTTGTCTCCTCTGTAGGTCATGTTTTACAAACATGTTACAGTGCCCCTCTGTACCATACTCGGCACGTATATAAGCGGCGGGTGTGGTACGGAGGGGAACAGTCCGCAAAGTGATCATTGTGATCACATTTGACTGGTCCCCTCCATACCACACCCGCCGCTTATATACGCGCCGAGTATGGTACAGAGGGGCACAGTCGCTTGCGACCACGAGGCGGGGGAAGCGGCGCCTAATTTCAGTGCCTTTTCTTTTGTTTATTATTAGTTATTACATTGAAGATTAAATACAATTTTACGACAGACTGGCCGCGCGAACGCATCCGGCTGTCATTCCAGCCGGAACCAGTCCTGTCGAGGATGCACGTGAGTGTCTTCAAGAGCTGCCCTGTGGATCCTGTTAAGGATGAGCCGGGAAGGCTTATCCGCAGGATTCGGGTTAGTCGGGACCCATCTGGTGTCCCAGGTACACCCCGGGTGCTGACGGAAGATGGCCCACATAAACCGTTGGTGGGAGGGATTATTATTATCGTCCCTTTCCTTTGGGTAGACTCCATACTACTGCATTGTTGTCGCTGGCAATTGTGATGTGTACTGGGCCCTCTGCCTCATCGCAGGCCCATTTTATCCCCCATACGGCCGCTCCCATCTCCGCTTGGTTGATCTCTAGTCCCTCCGTTAGGTAGGTAGCATTTGCTTCCCGCGTCCTTGGGTTCACTGCAGCGATGCTGTGAGGTGTCGCGTCTGTGTATATGAGGACTTTATTGTCACTGTAGCGCATGGGCCGGGGTGTTGAGGGGTCTGCGTTTTCCAAGAACTCGAGGAGGTAATCCGAGTTTCGTTCTCTAACCCGGTTTACCATGAACAGGGGCCATCGTAGGTTGTCGGCCATCCAATTGATATACCCAACTATACGTTCTAAGTCCTTGTTACTTCCGTTCTTAATGTGCCGCACCCATTCTCGTAGTTTAGTGAGTGCCCCCAGAGTGGCCTGTAGGGTGCCTTGCAAGATGTTAACCTTGAGTCCTAGGTATGGCAATGCACTGGTTGGCTTATGGATTTGTCACTCAGAGTGATGCCCAATGTTCTTATCCAAAGGATGGCTTGAGCAAGAGTATGGGCATGGCGCGCTGCCAAGAGCCAATCATCGAGATAAGCTATTGTTATTATGTCCAGGCGACGTTCAATTTCCCGAAGGATGGCTTCTGCGAAGCGTTGCATTACGCACGGGGCCAACGCATGCCCCATGGGCAGGCGGGTTAGGCGGTATTTGGTACCTCTGTAATAGATGCCATGAAAATGTCTTGTTCTTTCGGAGATACCTATCTGATAAAACCCGGATTTCATGTCCAACTTAACTGCTAAATAATCCTAAGGTATTTTTCTCAATGCAACTGCTGCGGAATGTAACGAGAATTTTGGAGCGACTATGTGCTCTGTCCACTAAGAGTAATCAGTCTTATAGCGTTGTTGGCTTTCGGCACCGCCAGCATCTTAAAGGCCTCCAAACACTCGCCGTCTTCGATGATATTGTGGGCTAGTAAGTCTACTATGATTTCGTCTATTTTTTTCCATACATACATTTACAAAATAACTCTTGAAGTTCATTCATCTCATTTGGTGACATAACGTCATCGTCTACTTCTCCTACTTGTAGGTCCACATCACCGATGCTGCCTTCGTCTTCTTCCTCCACTGCTAGGCCTACGCGATCAGTCAATCCATTCTTGCGCCAACAGTTAGTAATGCACGGCGGCGTTTCGTTTCGCCACGCTGCGCTTGTCATTTCGATTGCTTCGCGCTTTTTCCGCCATTGCAGCCGACTCCTTTGACTGTCATTGTCTTTTCGGGTAGTAACTGGTTAATCATTCCTGTCTCGTCCACATTGTAAATGTTTTCCAGATCGTATTCCCCGTGTAGTTTTTGCATTTCTTTCTCACGCCATGCGATCGCGTCTCCAACTGGTGCGGCGGCCTCCTCTCTGTGAAGACACTTTGACTTCACGCAATAACTTCAACCACCCAGTAGTTGCTTTGAAATCATAAATCCCTGACATATTGGCACAGTGTTTTGCCTGAAGACTCAGCATAGGCGCACTTACAACAATGTTCTGGCTATGCATCTCGCACAACCACTTGTACATCGCGGCGTCTACGTCTTCGTGTTTGCCACTTCTAAGTTGTTTTTTTTTTGATCGAACTGGGTCGCTCTGTTCTCTTCGATCTTTTTTCTGTCTTTGATGAATAAAGATAAGGTTGATGGCGTGATCCCAAACTCCTTTGCTACTTCACCCTTCTTTCTTCTACTATCAACTGCTTTTAAAATGTTTAGTTTCACTTCAGATGGAAATTGCTTCTGCTTAGTAGCAACCATCACTATCACTTGCTATCACCACAAGTAATTAATTATTCACTCACTGTATCACACGCACGTACACAACAAACCACGCGCAACAAAGACAGGGAGCCACTAACTGGTTTGACTACTGACGAGTAACGATCACCTCGAGCAAACAAGTTCGGCTCGTTGTTTCTCGGTGTCGGCCGGCCGGCGAGTGAGAGGAAAGAGGGGTAATGCCTCTGTTGGCTTCATCGTTAACAATTATGTTTGCCTTGAACGTCTTTATGACAACCGGCCTATTATCAAATAGTTATGGGAATTTATTCTTAAATTGATCGAGCCTACCTTGTTGTTCCACTGCACTTTCATTTAGGCTTGGGCCTGGCCCTAGTCCTACTTTAAAAATAGATTATATTTGTTGTAACCAATTTCCCCCCAACAAAATGGGCACTCGCCTAGGGCTATCAACGACTATCATAGGCATATCTACAAAGGTAGATCCTTGATAATCCACATTTATCTCTATTTTGCCTACCACTTTGAGTTTCTCCCCCGCATAAGTTGACAACTCTACTTCACTCAGCTTGCATTTTACAAACTTTTTAGGTTTTGTTAAGAAAAAATTTAGGATCACCGTTACTGCTGCTCCTGTGTCTACATCCATGCTCATTGATTGACCATTCACCTTCATTGACACAAGATACGGACCTGTCTGCCCCCCACAGGGCCTTTTTTCCCGCATAACTAATGTTGTAATTAGTGTACATTACCTCAGAACCTTGATCCGAATCCGGACTTCTGTCTGAAGTATTCTCTATAAAATTCAATTTCTTACGGCTAGGCCGCGATTTACCTGAATCCCTACTAGGACACATTTTCCTTGTATGTCCCGTTTTGTGACATTTAAAGCATTCCCAGTCCTTTACATGAAACTCGTCCTTCTTGTGCTTTCCACCGCAGCCTTTGCATCTTGGGTTCCCGGTCTCTGGGAGTGGTTGTTTCTTCCAGCGAGTTCTCCCCCCACGGCTTCCTGGATAACGAGCGTTCCGGTCCGCGAAATTCAAATCCGTCGACGAGTCTATCGGCGTTGTAGGTCTGGCTAGAGTTCCTGGCAGATGAATCAGACCTGATTGCATTTCGGCGAGCTCAATCGCGGTGGCCTTTTCCACAGCATCATTGAAGTTCAGATCGGTAACGATGAGTAATTCTGATTGAATGTGTGTATTTCGCAGACCACAAACAAAACGATCGCGTAATGCTTCCGCAAGGAACTGGTTAAATTCGTACGTGGCTGACAACTGTTTTAATGTCACCACAAACGTTGAAATGCTCTCACCTTCCTGCTGTTTCCTCGAATGGAATCGGAAACGCTCCGTCATGACAATGCGTTTAGGAGAGTAATGTTTCTTCAACTTTCCCATGAGCTCGTTCAAGGACTTGTACGCCGAAAGGTCCGGGGACAGTAGATTTTTCAACACTGCATAACCTTTTTGACCGATTAGCGAGATGAACGATGCCACTTGCACATCTGCGTGTACTTTATTTGCTTTGAAATAAGATTCCAGTCTTTCCGCATATATCTGAAAATTACACGTTTGGTCATCGAATGCCTCGATAAAGCCCACTTTGGTTGCCATGCTTCCTTGCTAATCGTCCTAATTTCAATAAAAACCACTGACTATTTTTGTTGAGAATCCACTTTGTTGCCAATTGTAGTATTTTACTATGAATCTACTTATTGGATCACAGAAGGAAATGGACAAAAAGTATCACTCATGTCGTGGATAACTTGGAGTTTTATTTGGGCGGGCTACCATCGGCCTCCACGTCGTAACTACAACTATCTGCCACACCCTGACCACTTCAGGTGGGCCAACCTTACGTACAGTTAATGCAGTTGTTAAGTTAAGAGAGGCCCGGCCACCACATAGTCGTGCAGTTGTGCGTGGGCGAAGAGGGCTTCGCTGCGCACGTTGGTAGTCGTGGAGTGCCAGGACGGGTGCTTGGCGTTCTGGTCGCCTGCCACGATGGTCGGGGTCAGACCGGAGGTCAGCGTCCCCAAGGGAGGCCGGTAGGCAGAGAAGATGCGGAGCGGGCCACTAGAGAGGCGGACCTCGATCACCATCGCCTCAACGTGTCTCAGGGGCGGGACTGGTATTGGCACGTGTTGGATGGAGGAGTCAACGAGGATGGCCGTCCCCCCTCCAGCGCGACCAGGTCGGTCAGTGCGGTAGACGACGTGGTTTGCCACCTTCCAGGCAATCGTGGGCTGGAGGTTGGGTCTCGGAGATAAGGGCTATCGGGACGGCGTGGTCTCGCATAAACAGAAGGAGTTCCGGGCTTTTTGCCTTGATGCCACCGTTTGCATTCCAGGCCACGATGCGGATGCCGGGGTGAGGCCTAGGGGGCATTACCGGTGAGTTGGAGTTGGGCGAGGGTCTGGAGCAACGCCGCAACATGATTGAGTGGATGGTTTCGTGGGAGATGGAGGGAGATGGCTCGAGCAAATGACATGACAATGCCCGAAGGAGACTGGTCAGCATCGCCACTGGGGGCGGCGAAAGAAGGGTTGGGGGGTGGCGCCGGTGGAAGAGAGACCGGGTGAGACAGAGGACTGAAGGAAGTGGGGTGGGTGGAAGGCCGAACGAGAGGGAAGACATCACGGTACGAGACGCCGTCTCGACGAGTGGAGGTGCCCGCCGGACGCTAGCGGGTGGCAGCGGCCGTCGGCGGCCGGACCACGTTGGCGCTCCAGGGCCCGGGCGTAGTGCGGGCACGTCCGCGAGCACGACGGGTGGGGTCCGGAGCAGTTGGCACAGGTAGCCGGTTGGTTGCGCGTCTTGACGCAGTCCTGACCACGGTGGGGGCCCGCGCACTTGTAGCACAGGGGGCTGTGCTCACAGAATTCAGCTAAGAGATTGTAGCGTTGGCAGTTGTAGTACATGGGAATATCCTTCTGCCCCGGTACGATTCCACACTGACGACCACGTGGCCGAGGCGCGTCAACTCTGAGAGTGGTTTGTTGGTAGGGTCGATTACCATCGTGACCACGAAGAGGGGTGTGGGGACGCGCGGTGCCTCGGGGGTGGCACCAGCCTTGGTTTGCTGGAATACGTTCTTGGCATTGTAGCCAGCGGCGGCCAGGTCCGACTTCACGTCGACGCTGTGGTGTGTGGAGCTCAGGCCCCTGATGACAAAGCGGCGCATCTTCACAGGGGCCGTTGAGTATGAATGCCGTAGTCGGTAGTCGGCCTCTGCGGTGAGAGCCACCTTGAAGAATCCTTTTTTCGGGGTGATTATGAAGTCCAAAAACACGAGTGGTTTGACACACGCCAGTACGTCGGCGTAGCGGTTAAACCCGTAAACCATAATGGGCGGGACGCGCACACGTTTGGGGGGGGGGGTCGTCGCCCTCCACGCCCTCCATGGCGTCGGCGATCGTCGAATCCCCCTACGACGGGCCTGGCTTAGAAGAGTAGCCATGCTCGGCTGGCGCTGAGAATTTGTTCTGCAGCTTGAGTGGAGGGGGGGCTGTCTGGACCTGACTGGGTCGGCGTCTGGCACAGTCGCTGGGTGGGTTGTCGGCTGGCGAGACTGGTCGGGCGTCAGGGGTGAGACGCACCCGCTTCGCCTGGTGTTGCTCACGGGTCTCAACCCTTTGACCAGGCCCTGCTGTCGTCCACACCGGGCGTTCTCCGACGCTTGACATGACGACGTCGATTGCACACAGTGGCGAGGGGGGGGGGAGCCACTTCGCACACGCCAGTCCCCGTTCACCACAGGGAAGAAACGTGGCGGTCACCCCTGAAGGGGGAGACTTGCACTGAATGGCTGCCCTAGGGGACGCCACGCCACGAAGGCAAAGAGAAAATATCAGTTAGTATCGCGACGGCGGGACTAGAGTTGGAGAGTTGTCACATTTAGCGATCGAGCACATAAAAGAGAAAGCACTTAAGCGATTTCTACATCGAGGGACGATCCCGTGAGGGGGAAAGCAGGTTTGAATACGGAGCCCAATTATAGTACACGCACACGGAACCACCGCCTTGATGGTGGGGGAAGTTTGCCACCATTGCCACCAATATAAATGAAAAAATAAATCTAAGTTAGCTGTGGAAACTTGACACTCACACTCCTATGTAGATACTGGCAATATCAATTCTGCCTAACTACGCCAAACGAGGCCGACCATCAAGCGGGGACACTCCGCTACGCTTGCAGAGCAGTACGTATGGCCACTTTCCAAGGAAGATTCCCACCAACACTAAAGCAAGACCCAAAAGATCCTGCAAAATTTTCACTTAAAAAAAAAAAAAAAATAGGAAATACAACATAGGTCTGTCAGCATTTTCTATTATATGTGTGTTCTTGAGGATCCAACGCCAAGGCCAAAGATATGAAAAAGACATTAGAGTAAAATAGAATCTGGCCAAACTGATGCCAATGCGTTTCTCTCGCTGCTAGAATCATCAGTCATGAATATTAGCGGACCACTTAGCTGTCCATAAGGCCCATCATCCCCCAACAAGCGCGAATAATCTTTGCCGTTGAAGCGCCCTAAAACTACTAATACTAATACCCAACAAGTTCTTAAACATAAGCATTGCTTTTTTAAAAATCTCTACAGACTCTGATGATGTTATGAACACTCCCAGAGGTATTCCGCCACTTTCACAGTGTGTAAGCAGCAAAAACATTCTGTGTCCATATCGATCAACTGTGCCTGAAGAGTTAATAAAAACCATTTCTGCACTTTGTCGAATCAATTTATTTGGCCTTCTCATAAGAGGGGTGCAAATTATAACAACCTGGCTTATATCATACAAAGCACACGGGCCAAACTGGTCATTGTATTCATCCAGTTTAGTCTTGAGGAAAGTGTAGGAATCACCATTGATAGGTCCATATTCATATAACATGACTGATAGCCTGGGCATGCATGTCTGTCAGCGAGTAGTTCCTCATAGTTTTCTGGATTTTGAATGTCTATCTTGATGGTCTCTAGCGCTGTGGATGCCGTATGTCCTCTATGGTACAAATCCATGAGTTTTTCGTTAATATCTTCTGCAACAGGTCGAAAACGAAGAGCATCAGCACCCACTGTCACATGATTATGGTTTAGCTGCAAATGAATTTCGCATGGCATTTGGTCTGGAAAGGTGTTTCCATATTGTCCCGAATGAATGGTGAATGTTACTTTGGATGAGAAGTTGGTGTTGCGAACATTTGGTGCAGCATCACTGTTAACTCGGTTGCTTCTCACCGAATGCCAGCACACAAAATACTGTTGGAACACAATTTTTTTACCAGTAACTTTGGGAGTTTTTTTTAAATTTTGAAAGAGGTTGTTGCACCTTTTGGAAAGTCTGCCATGCAACTTTTCAGATCGTCTGTATGTTTTATGTTACAAAACAAATGTATATCAATGTCTCGGTACTTACAATGATTGATATGTTTAATTTCATGTTTAAATCATTGAGGAAGTAGTTGTATATGCTGCAATAAAATAACATTATGTTTTAAGGGCTTACATTTAGTATATTTTCAACATGTTGGGTAAAGAGTGTGGTACATAAGTGGTAGTGATTGAATGATCCACAATAAACGATGACAAGACTAATGCTAATAATGAGTAATGTTTGTATTATATACATGTGTGGTATATTTTGCACAAGTAAAACAGTGAATAAACCTACCTTATATATAATAAGCCTACCTATACTTATCTTATAATTTCTACTTCATTACAAAACACCCTTTGATATAAAAATGTTCTCTTAATACTCATAGTATATCCTGGTATTTAAATAATTTTTAAATTTAAATACCAGGTCAAACTGGTGTTTACACCAAAGTTTTATTCGAGTACCAGTACCTGCTGTACCTTATGCCGATTTGCCATCCCATGCAGTGTGTGATATACAAAAATAACAAATAATTATTAATGATGAACTATAATCAAATATTTCAAAATAAGAAGTGTCACAAAACATGTGTGTTATAACGATTATGTTAGAATATTAAAATAAGACGACTATTTTCATCCACGCCATGCATTTTGTACACACGCAACCAAAGTTGCATGCTAAATGCGTAAGTAAAAGGTATCCGAAATTGAACTTATATTCCTAATAAGTTTTAGTAACTGAATGGAATAATGTTAGTGCACTAAATGACGTAGGGGGGTTAACAAGGAGATCTTAAAGGAGAAACTAAAAATCTACTGAATGCAGTACGTTAACACAAGCTTTGAGAACTAGATAAATATACATTTTTTTCTTCTTCTTCTTCTTCTTCTTCTTCTTCTTCTTCTTCTTCTTCTTCTTCTTCTTCTTCTTCTTCTTCTTCTTCTTCTTCTTCTTAGCCAAAAAACTTCCCCTCTACTGTCTGGGGCCTGCGTGACTTCCCTCTCACGTTGACCTCACTGATCCCTACAGCGACCACCCCGTTTATTCCATCCTGGTCTGCACTGGGATGTGGGACTTTCGGGGACCTACTCGTCGGTGATGAGTGGGTAGACGTGGACTCATTAGAGGGCTTCGACAATCTGCCTCGTCGTATACGCGAAGCCCTGAGGATCAACGGGAACAGGATCCGGGATTGTTGTGACCTCCGCTTTCGTGGGGTCAAGGAGATTCCGGGTCCTGAACCCTGGCCACCATCGCTCTTCTACCGTTGCCCGTTCTCTGGCATGTGGGTCCCTCTAATTCCCGTGACCAACAGGCGGACCATCCTGCTTGACATCATGGTGAAGGGGCTCGGCATAGACGGTTCCGCAGAGGGTCAATGGTCCAATGACCGCATCAACTGGAAAGGCCTAGCCCGCCCACCATCCTTGGGACTAGATTCCGAGGTGGTGTGGCGCTTCAACAAGAACCGTCTAGCCGACCCCATTTTCCTATTTCGTGCGGGTTTGGTCGCCTCCCGCCTGTGCCCTTGGTGCCTGGTGGAGGGGTCGGCTTGGCACATGGTGGTGTCCTGTCAGCAGGCCGTACCCATGTGGCGATTGGCCGACTCCCTCATAAGGAGCATTCTGGGACGCCCTAGGTTGTCTCTCCGAGATTTGTATGTCGGGTTCTGGCCCGACAACACCTCCACTATCGGTCAAATCGATCTGGCCAACTTTGTTCTCGTGTTGGCCAAGAGCACAATCTACAGGCTACTAGTCTGCTTCTTCAAGGACGGCAGGTCGCCGTCATCCTACGAAGTGGTCCTCAAAGCCCGTCTGAAGTCCCGACTCCTCAAGGAGTATGCTTGGCACCTTGGGCGAGGGACGATAGATGGCTTTGAGGCAAAGTGGTGTGATAGAGAGGCGCTCTGCTCCGTCCTTGATGGGGAGCTCCTCTTCTGTCAGGCACTGGCCCTGTAAAGACCATCTGTTTTCCTTTAGTGACCGATAGGTTTTGTATCCTCTCATTCTATCTTAACGTCATAGTTTTCTGTCACATTTATGTTCGTTTTGTTTCTCGTTTTTTGGGAAAATATATCCTTTTGGAAGATGTTTTCTCTCCCCTATCGGTTCAATTATAAATAAATAAATAAATAAATAAATAAATACACACACGGACACACGCCTAACCCAAGACTGATGCGCCTTTTAGAATCAATGACACTTGACATAATGAATCAAACTGCGCGCTATCCGAAGCTCGCCGGATCTTGGCTCGCCGGCCGGTCGTCCGAATTACCGAGATTGACACACGCAACGCATCGTTCAGCCGCGGGCAGCTCGGTTTCCGACGACATGAGACGATTTTTGGAGGGATTTACATGACGGCAGGGAAACACCAGTTTCTCATCCGCTATTGGTGATACAGACAAGTTGTTAGGTGGGAATAAAAGCTGAGAGTTCCACGCAGGGGGTGAATATAAAATATTCCACATTTTCCTTTAATTTAATCTATGCACGATGGGCTGAACACAAGCGACTTATTTTTCGTTGGTACAGTAAAAAAATCAAATTAAGTAAACTAAGAAAGATAACATCATAAAACATATGTCATGTCACGTGTAAAAGATCTACAAAAACGTGGTTAAATTTTCATATCATTCTACAAACCGTTTTTGTTAAACAGGTGTTTCCGTTTTATAGATTTAAATTTCCGGGACAGCCCAAAACAATGGCAATAAAAAAATAAAATTTTACTTTTTTAACATCAAATACATCATAGTTAAAGGGATCGTTCACCTCTTATGTAAAGGTGTACCCAGACGTCTATTTACCTAAGTAGACTCCATTTACAACAAATTCTTTCTCGAAAATAATCATAATCACCATATATTAATTGTTAAATATGTAATGAAATTGACTATGTTTTCGCCACTTCGCTGTACTGGCAACAACGCACGACACGGCCTTGGCTTCGGAGTCGAGTAGCCAGTGTCGCGGCGAACTGAGTCATCGTATTGGACATTCAAAGATGCTTGGCGAGGGGGGATATGACATGTAGTCAAGTATGGCATACTCGCTTCAAATTAGGTTGAAATAAAAACGCATGCCATGTGTTATTCGGCTCAAGTGTCAAGTGTAGAGGTGTTTACGAAGTTATGTCGTTTTGACAATCGACTTGATAAGCGCACAGCGCACTTGCCGTATACACATTCAAAACACCGTACACCTAGCCGAATATAATTATATATTTACTGC
>JAMZAV010003557.1:0-81875 GCA_024449915.1 Sweltsa coloradensis
CGCACCATTAGTTCTGTTGATCCACTCATTTTGTTTGTTGTTAAAAGGGTTATTTTAAAGTTATTTTTACGGAATTTATCTTTTTAATTTATAGTTTCAAGGGGCCAGAACAAGTAAGAGGGCCGCTGGCACGTCGGGCGCCACTGTAATGAATCTCACCTATTCACCAACAATAAATACAAAACTACAATTAAAAATACAAACGAACTTACAGGTTGCCTCGGCTGCAGTCGGGTAGAACATGGCTGTTAGTCTGGCTCAATAGACCTAACCAGCTGTCAGAAGTTAGAATAATACAAGGGAAGATGAGTGATCAAACAGAATAAATAGGCCTATAAATGGAGAGATAAATATTAAGTTGACAATTAATTGTGTCTCAAAATCAGACAAGTACAAGTTATAGTAGCTTAGCCTACAAGGAAATAAAATGTCAATTGTTAGTGATATGTGAATTAGCTAACAATTATGCAATGGAATATAGGTTACAAATTATACAAGTGAAAATACAGTGAACAAGTTATACAAATGAAATACAGTTAATATCAGTCCTTTGGGCCTATAATTAATGGCCTGAAAGCCGCTTTAACGTTCAGTCTAAATGTTTTTACAGGGCCTTTGGGCCTATAAAAATGGCATGAAGCCTCCGTTCCTCTTTCTCAAAGTTCAGTTGATAATGTCCAATAGCCCTTAGGCTTTCGTTATTATTATTAATAGTTCAGTTTAACAACGTTATTACGTACCAATATCCGCCTTAGGCTTACTTGCTGTGTAGAGCTGTAGTTGTCTGAAGTGGAGTATAGGCATAGCCTAGGCCCCTAGACCGAATCCCAGGTGTAGAAGTCTCGAAATCGTGTCCCCCAAAAATCCAGGTGAGAATCACGCCGCGAGTCCCAAGTCTTGGCCTCAATCGTGGAAAGTTCCTTAGAAGGTAATTTGTATGTGTTAATAAGTAATTGTCGGCGTCTTGGGTCTTCGGATGGCGTCCTTCCTGCCCTTCGATCAGCCACATCCTGCTCGTGTATGCTCGATGGATTCTGTGGCGTCTGCGTGGAAGTTCCAGGAGTTCTTACTGATGTATGTCATAAAGAAGTTTCCCGAAGTATGGCGTCTTTGAATTACTTAAAGCTCATTTTCGCAAATCACGCGTAGTAATTGGAAGAAATGCAGAGTCACGAAGTTGGCATTAAAATTTCAGAACTGTAGTTGGTCGACAATGCACTCTCCCCCACCTCCATCGGTGGTGGGTGAAAACCAATAACGGTAGATCGCTAGCACTTGTCATATATTGGTTTGAAATTGTCGAGAGTCCATCAGATGGCGATAAACTGTTCGATCGACAATTTGGTTCAGTGGCGGATATGTGTAGAATGCAGCACTGTTCGGTTTACTAGCTGAAGAAAACACCGGGTTGAAATACGCGTAAATATTTGAATTGGTGTTTTTGATACCGTAAAATTTCGCAAATTGTTTTGACACTAAAGAATTCACTGTTGTTGTTGTTCGTAGTTGGTTAATATTGATTGTTTCGCGAACATGAAGAGTTTAATAAATGTTTCTTGATAAATGGTTATTGAATAATTATTTAAGTAGGCCTAAAATTGGTTTATGTTACAACACGCTGTACGTTGTGTACGTGTCCGTGGAGCGCAGCAAAACACTTGTCTTGAGTCTAGAAGGGAGACCACACCCTTGTATCTTCGCTATGTAGTGTATGTATACCACGCTGTACGTTGTGTACGTGTCCGTGGAGTGCAGGGCAACACTTGTATTGAGTCTAGAAGAGACCACGTCCTTGTAATCTCGCTCTATGAAGTGTAGCATTACACGCTGTTACGTTTTTGTGTACGTGTCTGTGGAGGTGTGCCCCCCCCCCCCCCCCCCAGCAACACTTGTAGTGAGTCTAGAAGAGACACGTCCTTGTATTCTCGCTAGTAGTGTATGTTTTAAACGCTGTACGTTGTGTACGTGTTGTGGAGTGCAGCAACACTTTGTAACAATTTTTTTAAGGGGGGGGTTCGGGGGAGGGGGGGAAAAAAAGACCACGTCCTTGTATCTCGCCATGTCGTGTATGTATTACACGCTGTACGTTGTGTACGTGTCCGTGGAGTTCAGCAACACCTTTAATGAGTCAAGAAGAGACACACCCTTGTATCTCTTTATGAAGTGTATGTATTTACACCGCTGTACGTGTGTAGTGTTCCGTGGAGTGCAGCAACATTGTATGAGTCTAGAGAGGACCACAACCTTGTATCTCGCTATGTTAGTGTACGCATTAACGCTGTACGTTGTGTACGTGTCCGTGGAAGTGCAGCAACACTTGTATTGAGTTCTAGAAGAGACCACGTACCTTGTATAGTCGCTATGAAGTGGAGGTTTTACAAGCGGTACGTTGTGTAAGTTGTTCTGTGGGAGGGACAGCAACACTTGTATTAATTCCCCGAGGAAAAGACCACGTCCTGTATCTCGCTATGTAGTGTATGTATTATACGCTGTACGTTGTGTACGTGTCCGTGGGAGTGCAGCAAACACTTGTATTGAGTCTCAGAAGAGACACACTGAAATCTCGCTATGTAGTGTAATGTATTACCGCTGTACTTTGTGTACGTGTCCGTGGAGTGCAGCAAACACTGTTTTTATCTTTTTTCAGAAGAGACTACGCCGTGTACCTCGCTATGTCGTGTAGCATTACACGCTGTAGTTGTTGTACGTGGTCCGTGGGTGCAGCAACACTTGTATTGAGTCTAGAAGAGAAAACGTCCTTGTATCTCGCTATGTAGTGTACGCATTACACGCTGTACGTTGTGTACGTGTCTGTGTAGTGCAGCAACACTTGTATAAAGTCTTAGAACAGACAACGTCCTTGTATCTCGCCTATGTAGTGTACGCAATTACCACGCGTCGTTTGGTGTACTGTCCTGGAGCGCAGCAACTTGTATTGAGTCTAGAAGAGACCACCACCCTAGTATCACGTATGTAGTGTATAAGCATACACGCTGTACGTTCGTGCGCGTGGTCTGTGGAGTGCCGCAACACTTATATTAAGTCAGAAGAGACCACTGTTCTTGTATCTCGCTATGTAGTGTCCAATTACAGCTGTACGTTGTGTACGGGTCAGGGAGTGCAGCAACACTGTATTTGAGTATAGAAGAAGACCACGTCCTTGTATCTCGCTATTGTAGGTGTACGCATTACACGCAGTACCGTTGTGTCTGTGGGAGTGCAGCAACATTGTATTGAGCTAGGAAGAGACCACGTCCTTGTATCTCGCTATGTAGTGTAGAATTACACGCTGTACGTTGTGTACTTGTCCGTGCGAGTGCAGCAACACTTGTATTGAGTCTAGAAGAGACCACGTCCTGTATCTCCGCTATGTAGTGTACGCATTACACGTGTTACGTTGTGCACGTTACTCTGTGTCCGTGGAGTGCAGCCAACACTTGTATATGAGTCTAGAAGAGACCACCACCCTTGTATCACGCTATAAAGTGTACGCATTACACGCTGTAAGTTGTAGTAAGTGTCCGGGAGTGCAGCAACACTTTTGTATTGAGTCTAGAAGAGACCACACCCTTGTATCTCGCGATGTAGTGTACGCATTACACGCTGTACGTTGTGTACGTGTCCGTGGAGCGCAGAACTTGTAGGAGTCTAGAAGGGACCACACCCTTGATCTCGCTATGTAGTGTACGAATACACCCTGTACGGTTGTGTGTTCGTGTCCGTGGGAGTTCAGCAACACTGTATTGAGTCAAGAAGAGACCCACACCCTTGTATCTCGCTATGTAGTGTACGCATAACGCTGTACGTTGTGTACGTGTCCGGGAGTACAGCCAACACTTGTATATTGAGTCTAGAAGAGACCACACCCTTGTATCTCGCTACTGTAGTGCAGGCATTACACGCTGTACGTTGTTTCCGTGTCCGGGATGTGCAGCAACACTTGTTATTGAGTCTAGAAGAGACCACACACTTGTATCTCGCTAGTAGTGTACGCATTACACGCTTGTACGTTGGGTAGTGTCCTGGAGTGTCCCCCCCCCAGGTGCAACACTTGTATGGAGTCTAGAAGACACACGTCCTTGTATCTAGCCTATGTAGTGTATGTTTACACACGTGTACGTTGGTACGTGTCTTGGAGTTGCAGCAACATTGTTATGAGTCGACCACACCTGTATCTCGCTATGTAGTGTACGCATTTACACGCTGTAACGTTGTGCGCGTGTTGTGGACGTGCAGCAACACTTATATTGAGACTAGAAGGACCAACTTCCTTGTATCTCGCTATGTAGTGTACGCATCACACGCGTACGTTGTGTTCGTGTCCGGGAGTGCTAGCAACACTTGTATTGAGTCTAAAGAGACACTGTCCTTGTATCTCGCTATGTAGTGTACGCATACACTGTAATGAATCTCACCCATTCACCAAAACCAATAAATACAAAACTACAATTAAAAATACCAAAGACTACAGGTTGCCTCCCCCCGGGACTGCATGTCGGTAGAACACGGCTTGTTAGGTCGGCTTCATAGACCTAACAGCACCAAGTAGGAAGTTTATAATAATACAAGGAAGATGATGTGATCAAACAGGGAATAAATAGCATAAAATGAGAGATGAAATATTAAGTTGACAATTTATTGTGTGTCTCAAAATCAGACAATTGTACAAGTTATAGGTAGGCTTAGCCTACAAGGAAATAAAATGTACTTTTGTGATATGTAAAATTGGGCCCCTAAAATTATGCAATGAAATAGGTACAAATTATACAGTGAAATACAGTGAACAAGTTTACAATGAAATACAGGTTAATACAGGTCCTTTGGGGCCCTATAATAAGGCATGAAAGCCTCGCTTAAATTTTAGTTCTAAATGTTTTTCCCAGGTCCTTTGGGGCCCTAAAAAAAGGCATGAAACCCTCGCTTAAAGTTCATTTCTAAATTTTTTTACGGGCCCCTTTGGGCCTATAAAAAGGGCTAAAAGCCCCCGTTCCCTCTTTAAAAAAGTTCATTTGATAATGCCCAAATACCCCTTGGGCTTTGTTTTTATATTAATAGTTCAGTTAAAACGTTTTTTAGTCCCAATACCCCCTTAGGTTTACGTGCTTTGTAGAGCTGTATTTTGTCTGAAGTGGAGTATGGGCCCTAGCCTGGGTCCCTAGAGGAATCCCAGGTGTGAAGCCCGAAACGTGTCCCCAAAATCCAGGTGAAATCACGCCCGCGAGTCCCAAGTCTTGCCCAACGTGAAGTTTCCTTAGAAGGTAATTGTATGTTTTTAATTAATAATTGTCGGGTCTGGGTCTTTGGGTGGCGCCCTTTCCTGCCCTCGTCAGCAATCCGTGTCGTGTTGGCTAGATGGATTCTGTGGCGTCTGGCGTGGAATTTCCCAGGATTTTACTGATGATGTATAAAGAAGTTTCCAAATTTTTATGGCGTTTTAAATTACTTAAAGCTCTTTTTCGAAAATCACGGGTAGTAATTGAAAAAACTCAGAGTCCTGACATGTTGCATATAAAATTATCAAACTGTATTTGGGTCGACAAGCACTCTATCGGGGGTTTGGGTAAAAACCAATACGTTAGATCGCAGCACTTGTCATATAGGGTTTAAAAATGTCGAAGTCCACAATGGTCGATAACTTTTCGATCGAAAATTTTGGCAGGGCATATGTTAGAAGCAGCACTTTTTCGGTTTACTGTGAAGAACACTCGGGTTAAAAATACCGTAAATTTGAATGGTTTTTTTGATACGTAAAAGTTCCCCCCCCAATTTTTTTGACACTAAAAAATTCATGTTGTTGTTGTTTTTGTATTTGGGTTTAAATATTGATTGTTTGGTAAACATTGAAGAGTTTAAAAAATGTTTTTTAAAATTTTGTTTTGAAAATTATTTAAAAAGTAGGCCTAAAAATTTGGTTATGTTACGTGTCCTCAAATTTGGAACATTTAAAAAAAGCTTTGCAACTGTGAGCAATTATTATAAGTGACATTGAAATGATATTAAAATCAAAAATTTACATTTTTGGTTACTTTTAAAAAAATTTACAAAAACAAAAAGGTACATTAAACAAGAATCCAAATTGAAAAATGTGGTCAAAAAAACGTTAAAATAGTAAATGTCAAATAGTCAGGAATTCAAAAGGAGGTGTGAGGATGTAGAACTGAGCTCCTAACAGCCTACTCCATAATGACTTAATTAAAATTAAAAAAATTTTATGGTCCTCCAAAAACCTTGAAAACAAAAAAAAATTATGAATATTATAAAAACGTCCCCCCTAACGTTCCGACTTCCACTGTCTCTCCTCCTTCCCTTTAAATTTTTTAATAGTGAAAAACAGTCTCACTATTTTTTTTTTACCCCAAATTTTTGTACAATTTTTAAATCCTGTCCTTTTTCGAAATAAAATTCATTTTTTTTCCAAATTCCCCCTGTAGTGCTTTACACTCTTGCAACACAAATTTTATCAACTACGATGGTTTAAAAATAAAAATTTACCATCCATGCAGGGCATGAATTTTAGACCATCAGTCCTCCAACAACAAATGTTTTTAAAACCCCCCTATGAAATGTCAAAATGACTTTTTTTCCCTTTAAAGCTTCGCAGTATGGGTTTTGAAAATGTTTTTCTTTTTTTAAAAAAAATCGCTAATTAAAAAATTATATGCATTTATTACAAACTACGCGTATCAGAATGTTTTGGTGTGATGATTAATGTTATGTATGTAGTAGAAAAACCTTCCGTTACCTCGTCAGATTTTTACAATCAAAGAACCCTCTCGCCTTATAATTAAGTAATTTTTATGGGTTTGTGATACTTCCAGGACTAGATTTAGATGTTTAACATGTTTTTGGATTGTCTTTTAAAAAGTTTAAATAGGTTTTATAGAAAAAATTTTTCTAAACCACCGGGTTCCCTGTTAAGGGGGGTGCGGGCTCCAAATTCGCTACGCGATTTACCCCTTACTTTTCAAATAAAAAACTATGTTCAGGTTTTTAGGTTTATTTTTTTAAAACCACCGTTCCCCAAACTGCAACCCTTTCCCACACGTGACCCACAGCCTTAAAAAAGGTTTTAATAAATATTTTTTGCTACACAGGCGTAACCCCCCAAAAGTATCACTTTAATAAAGTATCCATCGATCAAAAGAATTACCCCGATATCTCTTAAAAACGCCATTAAATTAAAAAAAGGTTAATAATATATCACTGATCCTATACAAAAAGCCTACAGCAAAAAGGCGTTACAAACTCACTAAAAGTACACAGAAAAACACAAAAAAGTTAAATATGATTTTAACGTTTGATTAAGAAAGGGGTTTAAATTTAAATATGGTTAAAAATTATAAGGTTTCAGAGGGTCCCAAAAAGCCTCGCCTTTTATAAGATTTTGTCCCAAAAAAATTGACCTCTGCCGGGTTTAAGTGTCGTGTGTTTTTGTTTTTAGATGAAAAAATTTGTTTAAACTTTTCAAGATTTAAAGTCCAAAAAGTTACCCAAAAATTATAAAAGGGTTCAATTTTAGGCCAATTTACTTGCGTTCTGTAAAACCATTTTTTTTTTTTAATTTAAATTTAAAAAAAAATTTTTAAATTTATGAAAAAAAATTAAAAGGTTCAATTTCAAGTAAATTTTCTTTTTTTATTAAGAAATTCAAATTTAAATTTAAATTTCAAGGTCATATTCTTTTAAAGGTTCAAATTTAAAATTTTTTTCAAAAATGTTTCTGGGTTAGTAGGCCTGGGTTTCGAAAAAAATTTTAAGATTTCAACACATCTGTGTTACGCTACGTTTAAATTTTAAAATTCAAGTTTTCAGTTCAAAAATTATTTAAATTCAAAAAAAACCCAAAAGGTTTTTAAAATTACGTTACTTCGTTAAAATTAATTTTCAAAGTTCGATTTATTCCAAAAATTAAAGTATAAAATTTAGAGATAAATTTTATTTTTACAAGGGCAAAGTAGGGTTTTAATTTTTTTTAAAGCAAAGGGAAATTCACTTTAAAATTTAAAAAAAAAATTCTATATATTAGGCTTAAATTTAAAAAGTTATAATTTTTTGAAAAAAAGTGAGGTTATGTTTTTGGCACTGTCGGGAGAATTTGGCCCCTGTGCCGGTGAAAGCAACAATAACCTTTTTTAACTTTTATTTTGTTTTGGGGTACTGGTGTGTTTTGGAAATGTTTTATACTTAGATTTTTGGCCCATATGCCTACCAAGTTCCTAGTGAAATGTTTATTCTTATATTTAAAATTCAAAGGGGTTTTCATTTTTCATCGAGTGTGTCAGGTTACATCTTTCTCAAGTTTTATGGTCTCATTTGTTTTTTTAGGGTTTTTTTTTTTATAATTCCTTAGTTCCCTTTGGTGTTTCATTACCTTTAGTTTATTTAAAAATCCCTTTAATAATATTATAAGTTCTTTCCATCCCTTACGCGTAGTTTTTATTTATTTTAACTTTCTTTTCCTTAGTTTTTATTTTGAGTGTTTTTTTTGTTTTTTTTTATAAGTTTTAAATTTTTCGTTTATTGTTTACTATCAGGATGTTTTTTCGTTAAGTTTGTTTATGTTTAATTATTTTTATTTTACGCTTTGGCCCCAGTTTTTCCCATCGGTTACGGTCCCAAGTTCACGTCTTAACTTGACCCCCTTAATTTCCCTGGGGTTTTCCTACATTTGCACGTTTATTTTGATCGTCTGTGATTCTACTATTAGATGCCCGGGTTTTTGTCGTTATTTGCTTTTGTGTCCGTAGCTAATGGTTGTTGATAGGGTTGCTGATCCGGTTTTTTGATAGTTTTGTAGCCTGTTAGTTTGGGTTTCGCTCGTTAGGCCCATTTTTCGGGGAACGTTGCGTTCATTATGGTTTTCATAGTTCTGTCTCTGTTCCGGTTTTTTTTTCTGTCCGGGCTAAGGGTTTTTGTTATCTAGTCCTCTAAAACAAAGCATATCCCTTCATTGTAACTTTGTGAATGAGTATGATTCTTCTTATACGGGGGTGAGTCATGATTTATTTTTAAAGGTTTGATGTGGAGGTAGGCAGGGAAATTTGGGATGCTTGAAAAATCGCTTTCAGTATTCTGCCATATGCGGCTTGGATAGTTCGGTACCTGTATAGATTTGCGCGCAAAATCGCGTGTTGAGAGGCCCCCAAAATTTTGTAAAAAAAACACGTTTTAAAAGGTTTCATAATTTCGAAACTGTTTTTCCGCAGCCCCGCGTGCATAATCGGGTTAAACATTGAAACGTTATGGTGTATTGGGGTTCCGGGGGTATTTTAAAAGGTTAAATTTTGTTCGAGTCTGTTAAAAAACTTACCGGATGTAAACTACGGGAAATTTTTCCGGGGTAGGTGGTACCCCCTTTTCTAAAAACCCTCGCTGAGGTTCGCAAACAAATGAGTCTGGTCTAATACAGACTGCTTTGGGTTTGGGGGACCCCCTGGTTTTATTCCGATGGTTTTGGGGTTTGGTTTGTTTTAGTGTTTTGTGTTGTTTAATGTTCAACTTCTACTTTTGTTTTTTATTGAGTATCGGTTTCTGTTTTTTTTGTTTCTTGCATTTCACGGCATGCATCGTTACGTTTTAAGTTTAATTATCCTCTTTGCGCTTTAAGTTTTTGATTATCATTAATTATTTTCAGTAACTTGCTGTTCAAGGGGATGTTCGAGTCTTAAGTTTGTGTAACTGACATGTTTTCGCTTTTCATTTTTGGATGTTTTTTTAAATTTTCGCTTTTGATTTATTTTATGTTAATGGGTGCAACGTTTTCTTTAGGGTTTTATCTCTTTATGGGTGCTTTTTTTAAATGTCGATATCTTTTTTTTGGGTTTTGCGTTTTTTGTATTTAATCAAGTAAAATCTTTTTTTTTTCTGAAATGTCTGATAGATTTTTTTTTTCGCGAATGAATTTTGCTCTTCCCCGAATGATCTCTGTTCGTTTCTACGATTCAATTTTTCACTGAAAAAATTTTGTTCTATCACTACGATTCTAATTTTACACTGAAAGATTTTTGTTCTGTCACTACGATTCTATCATGCGGTTAATTTTAAACACTCACCAATTTTGTTTTGCTCAGTTTACCCGGGGTGTATACCCGTTGGTTGTTTGGGCCCCTGGGTCAGGAAAGGAAACTCAGTTTCAGGAAGTGCGTACAACTTGGGGTAGTAGAAAGATTTTGTTTGGTTCAGTTTTAGTAGGTAGGCTATTCAGTCGTTTTTTTCTAGGTTTTGTTCCCCTGAAAAAATTCAAAGCTGGGTTAATGTTGTATCAATACCTTCTCATTCCACATTTTGCACCATTAGTTCTGTTTGTCCACTCATTTTGTTTTTTGTTAAAAAGGGGTTTTTTTACAAGATTTTCTGAATTTTTCTTTTAATTTATAGTTCAAGGGGGTGAACAAGTAAGAGGCCCTGCACGTTCGGGCGCCACTGTAATGAATTAAACCCATTTTCCAAAAAATAAATACAAAATACAATTAAAATACAAAAGATTTAAAGGGTTGCCTCGGCTGCAGTCGGTAAACAGGCTTTTTAGGTCTGGCTAATAGACCTAAAGCTGTCAGAAAGTTTTTAAAAATACAAGGGGGATGAGGGTCAAAAAAGGAATAAAGGCCTATAAAGAAGATGAAAATTAAGTTGACAATTTTTTTGTGTCTCAAAAAACAGAAATTTTACAAGTTATAGGTAGGCTTGCCTACAAGGGAAACAAAGTCCTTTTTGTGATATGTAAATTAGGTACAAAATTTTGCAAGGAATATAGGGTTTCAAATTTACAGTGAAATACAGTGAACAAGTTATACAATGAAATACAGGTTAAAATCAGGTCCCCTTTGGGGCCCATAATAATGGCATGAAAGCCTCGCTTAAAGTTAGTTTTAAAAATTTTTTTCCCGGCCCTTTGGGGCCCATAAAAATGGCAGAAAGCCTCGCTTAAAATTCAGTTCAAATGTTTTTACCAAGGGGCCTTTGGGGGTATAAAAATGGCATAAAGCCTCGTTCCTCTTTCAAAAATTCAGTTGTAATGTCCAATGCCCTTGGCTTTCGTTTTTATATTAAATTCATTAAAAAATTTTTTCGTACAATATCCGCCCTTAGGTTTCGTGCTTTTTTGAGCTGTAGTTTGTCGAAGTGGAATAGGCCTAGCCCAGGTCCCTAGACCGAACCCAGGTGTAGAATCCGAAATGTGTCCCCAAAATCCAGTGAGAAAACACGCCGCGGTCCCAAATCTTGCCTCAAACGTGAAAGTTCCTTGAAAGGTAATTGTATGGTTAAATTTAAATAATTGTCGGCGTCTTGGGTTTTTTCGGATGGGTCCTTCCTGCCCTCGATCAGCCACATCCGTGCTCGTGTATGGCTAGATGGTTTCTGTGGCGTCTGGGAGTGGAAGGTTTCCAGGAGTTCTTACTGATGAATGTCATAAAGACGTTCCAGAGGTTTATGGCGTCTTTAGAATTACTTAAAGCTCATTTTCGCAAATCACGCGTAGTACATGAAGAACTGGAGAGTCACTGACATGTGATAAAAATTATCAGAACTGTAGTGGTCGACAATGCACTCTATCGGTGGTTGGCTGAAAACCCATACGTTAGATCGGCAGCACCTTGTCATCTATTGTTGAAATGTCGATAGTCCATTCAATGGTCGATAACTGTTCGATCGACAATTGGTTCAGTGGATATGTGAGAATGCCCAGCACTGTTCGGTTACTAGCTGAAGAACACTCGGGTTGAAATACGCGTAAATATTTGAATTGGTGGTTTTGATTACTAAAAAATTCGCAATTGTTTTGACACTAAAGAATTCACTGTTGTTGTGTTTGTAGTTGGTTAATATTGATGTTTGGTGAACATGAAGAGTTTACTAAATGTTGTTCTTATAATTTGTTATTTGAATAAATTATTAAAAGTAGGCCTAAAAAAAATTTGGTTATGTTACACACCTGTACGTTGTGTACGTGTTTTTTTTCGTCCGTGGAGTGCAGGCAACACTTGTATTGAGTCTAGAAGAGGACCACACCCTTGTTATCTCGATGTAGTGTATGTATTACACGCTGTACGGTTGTGTACGTGTCCGTGGAGTGCAGCAACACTTGGATTGAGTCTAGAAGATTATGTGTTTTATGTGCTGCAAAATTTCAGGGCGACAGAGAAACGGTGCGACCTGTATCGCAGCAGTAACAGAAAAAAAAAAAAAAAAACAGACATCGAGCCATAAGAGTCAAGTGGAGACCATGCGGAATCTGGGTTCGATGATTGCCCATCTCTGGTATGTCGATACTTTTCGATGAGTGCACACTCGTATTGTTTCCTCATCACTCTCGCTGTTTTGTAAATGTATTTTGTATTAACCTGTCGTTCGTTGCACTGTCTCGTGTTTACATCCATGTCACATGTTCTATCTCGTTCGCTCACGCGTCGTATAATAAAAGGTCATCCTGTTTAGTCATGTTCTCGCTCGATTTTTCTGTACTTCTTATGTTGTTAACTTGTTATTTTTTCCGCTATGGAAGCTCAAATTGCTGAACAAAAACGTCTCGTATCTAAGCGCAAGAATGTCTACGCCATTGTGTCAAATGTCGATAGCCATTCAATGGTCGATAACTGTTCGATCGACAATTGGTTCAGTGGCGATATGATAGAATGCAGCACTGTTCGGTTTATAGCGAAGAACACCGGGTTTGAAATACGCCGAAATATTTGAATGGTGTTTGATACGTAAAATTTCGCAATTGTTTTGACACTAAAGAAATTCACTGTTTTGTTGTTTTGTAGTTGGTTAATATTGATGTTTGGCTGAACATTGAAGAGTTTAATAAATGTTTTTCTTATAAAATTTGTTATGAATAATTATTAAAGTAGGCCTAAAAATTGGTTATGTTACAACACGCTGTTTACGTGTGTACGTGTCCGTGGAGTGCAGCAACACTGTTTTGAGTCTAGAAGAGGACCAACCCTTGTATCTCGCTATGAACGTGTACGCATTACACGCTGTACGTGTGTACGTGTCCGTGGAGGCGCAAACACTTGTATTGAGTCTAGAAGAGACCACGTCCTTGTATCTCGCTATGTAGTTATATGTATTACACGCTGTACGTTGTGTACGTGTCCGTGGAGTGCAGCACACACTGTATTGAGTCTAGAACGAGGACCCACCCACCCTTGTATCTCGCTATGTAGTGTACGCATTACCCGCTAGGTACGTTGTGTACGTTGTCCGTGGAGTTGCAGCAACACTTGTATGAGTCTAGAAGAGACCACGTCTTGTATCTCGCTATGTAGTGACGCATTACACGCGTACGTTGTGTACGTGTTCCGTATGGAGTGCACAACACTTGTATTGAGTCAAAAAAGAGACCACACTCTTGTATCACGCTATAAAGTGTATTGTATACACGCTGTTGTACGTTGTGTACGTGTCTGTGGAGTGCAGCAACACTGTATTTAAGTTCTAGAAGAGACCACGTCCTTGTATTTTGCTATGTAGTTGTAAGCGCATTACCACGCTGGACGGTGGACGTTGTGTAGTGTCCGTGGGAGTGCAGCCACACTTGTTATTGAGTCTAGTAGAGACCACGTCCTGTATCCTCCCCCCCCCCCCCCTCTGTGAAGTGTACGCATTCACGCTGTACGTTGTGTACGAGTCCGTGGAGTGCAGCAACACTTGTATTAAGTTCTAGAAGAGACCCACGTCCTTGTATCTCGCTATGTAGTGTACGTGTCCGTGCGGGTGCAGCAAACACTTGTATTGAGTCTAGAAAGAGACCACACCCTTGTATTAGCTCGATCTGTAGTGTACGGATTACAGCTGTTACGTTGTGTACGTGTCTGTTGGGGTGCAGCACCACTTGTATTGAGTCTAGAAGAGACCAACGTCCTGTATCTCGGTATGTTGTGTACGCATACAGCTGTACGTTGTGTACGTGTCCGTGGAGTGCAGCAAACCTTGTATTGAGTCTAGGAGAGACCACGTCTTGTATCTCGCTATGTAGTGTACGCATTACACGCTGTACGTTGTGTACGTGTCCGTGTAGTGCAGAAACACGTGGATTGAGTCTAGAAGAGACCACACCCTTGTATCCGCTATGTAGTGTAGTATTACACCGCTGTCCGTTGTGTTCGTGTCCGTGGAGTGCCAGCAACACTTGGTATTGAGTCTAGAAAAGACCACCACCCTTGTATCTCGCTTTGTAGGTGTGGCATTACACGCTGGACGTGTGTCCGCTGTACGTGAGTGCAGTAACACTTGTATTGCGTCTAGAAGAGAACCACGTCCTTGTATTTTGCTATGTAGTGTAGCGCATTACACGTGTAGTTGTGTACGTGTCTGTGGGTGCAGCAACACTTGTATGAGTCTAGAAGAGACCACACCCTTGTTATCTCGCTATGTGTGTATGTAAACGCTGTACGTTGTGTAAGTGTCCGTGGAGTGCAGCAACACTTGTATTGAGTCTAGAAGAGACCACACCCTTGGATCTCGCTAGGAAGTGTATGTATTACACGCTGTACGTTGTGTACGTGTCCGTGGAGTGCAGCAACACTTGTATTGAATCTAAAAGAGACCAAAGCCCGCCACTGACAACCGTTAAGGAAGTCGCTATAGTATGAAACATTTATTTCTATTAGTGGAAGTCTATGTTGTCTCGATTGCACTAAGGCTGTCTAAACGCTTCTATGTCATGATGTTTTCGATGTGCATGTGCATATGCTGGAGTTTTATATGGACATTCATGACTCGAATTAAAAATAGTTTCCCAATCAGAGCCCCCAACTCAATGCCTGACTAATTACATCACTTCATAGCTAAAAAAAGATTTCTTATAATGTACGTGTTTGTCTGTTCTGTTGGGAGCGTCTTGCAAGCTTACGAACGCACTTTATTAATATGTTGTGATCAGTATAAATTTGCGGCAAAAATACACTGACGACAATATACAATATTGTAATGCGCGTTTTTTGCGCCCAGGATCTGAAAACGAAGGGTTGAGATGATGTTGACCGTAATCGCCGAACCGTTGATGTATTTTATAAGATAACAAAGGTAATCGAATCGTTGAAGGCATACCCGTTAAATGACGTTTTTCATTTGCATGCATACGAAAAATGACGTTTTTTTTTATCGTCCTTGGTTTTACAAACCACGTTTGAGTGCCGTTTTGGCGCTCAGGACATTCGAAATAATAGTTGAAGTAAATTTTTTTAGAAAGTTTGATCTTTTTAGAAATTAATGAGAGCAACATGGTAGGGACATAAAAGTCGAAATAGGGCCCGTTTTAGGTCATTTAAGAAAAGCATGTAGTAAAAGAATGTTTATTTTTCTATGCAAAACCGGACACGCATTGCAATCTTGTCTCCTCCCCTGTTAACCTTTCAAACGTAACCAAATGCGTGATGTTTGGTATGACAATTTCCGTGAAGATCGGATACAGTGGTTTTTGCCATTCGTGAATTTTACAAAAAATATTTACCGTGCTTTTTGTGACCTTGAATACAAAATTTAACAATATCAAAAAGTGTCCCGGACCGAACTCGAAGGCTTCGCCCTAACCCGGGTTCGAACCCAGGTTCTCAAACCAATTTTTTTTCAATTTTTTAACTTGCGCTACATTAACGAGCCTTGGTCGTTCCAGATCGAACCGAGGAAAACCAAAATTTTAAACTTTTAAAGTTGCACTGCAAAATGTTAAAAATTTTCCAACTTTGCGATTTTTTCCCTCGCAATCGGAAAGAAATATCGGGGAATTTTTGGTTTTAACACGTTCGCTATTTCATTGGCTTTCGGAATTGTCAAACCTCGGGGCTCTACCGCGCATCACATAATTTAAAAAAAAAATGGAAAATGGAAAATCCAAACATTGTCCGAAAAAAAGAAAACGGTACACATTTTTGCCTTCTGGACCCCCCGCGTTAACTCCGCACGGGCACTGCTCACACGCCGAAAGTGAATTTGAAAATTCGGGATTTTTAGAACATTTTTTATTTAAACAGCAAATTTAACTTTTTTTCGAAATTACGCGCATTTCAAAATGTTCATCGTTGCCCCGGCCAAAGTAATAAAACGGTCCTAAAACCCTTGACGGTGCCTGTACCCTGAAAGATTTCGAACGCGCAGGTACAGTCAGCGTTCGGGTGCAAAGCCTACTTTGGGCGCGGCAACCGTGAAATAAAATAATTATGATTTTTTGATACCAAAACGGACACGCATGTCAATTTTGGGGGTTCCATAACTAATATACAAATGCTACAAAATGGGTCATGTTTGGAATCACGATTATCGTAAAGGTCCGTTCTATGCCTTTAAACCATCCGTAAACTTTGGAAAAAATGTGTACCATGCTTTTTACGATTTTAAATGAAAACTCATACTGTAAAAAAGTGTCCCGAATCGTGTTCGAAGGCATCTACTGATCCGGGATTCGAACCAAGGTTCTCAAACAATTTTATTAAAATTTCTCCATCATTTCTCTACATAAATGTGCCTTGGTTAGCGGAAATTAAACCTAGGGAAGTCGATTTTATTTTTATTTTTTAATTGCACTGTCAAATTTTCAAAATTGTCCAAATTTGGGATTTTTTTTCGCACCTTCTGAAAAAGAAGAGGGGACAATTTTTTTTAAATCTTGTTACTTAATTCATTGGCTTTTGTAATGTGCAAACTTTGGGGTTTTACCGTAAACCCAAAAATTTCCAAAAAATTGGAACCGGGAAATCCAAACAATGTCCCATAAAAAGAGAATGAAACGTTTTTCTGAAAATGTTTTCCATAGGCCGCCAGTTTTTGTTAATGTTTACACGTTTAAAACAAAAAACGAAAATTCGGGAATATATGCGTTTTTTTTATAAAATTTTCTCGTTTCAAAATCCAAATTGTTTATCGCCGTCCCGGCCAAAGTATGATAGTCGGCCCGAACCCTTCGTGTTGCTTGTACCCGTAATTATTTCGAACGCGTAGGAATAGTCGACGTTCGGGTGCGTAGCATACTTTGGCGCGGCAACCGTGAGTACAAAAACTGTCAAAACGACTTTTTTCGCGATTTTTGACTTTTGACCCGAAAGCAAATTTTTGTCGGGTCGCGGGTATTTTTTTTCTAAAATGTCGATCTTTTCTCGTGGAGGAGCGTCTAAAATGTACGCGTTTATCATGCTACTTGGCGGAGAAAACGTCTTGCGTGGAAAAACTCGCTTTCGGCCGCCAGTCCAGTGTAAACGTAGTAATAATAGTTAGATTTGGTAACGCTGACAAAGCCGTGAAGCCGCCGGGCAAAGTAACGCGAGACATCTCAATCGATAGAATACGAACACACACTAAAAAACATCAATAAGCTTTCCATATCATCTCAATCGATAGCGTGTCAGGTAACGTACCCGACCAAGCTCTATCTATAAGCATGCTCGTAAGTAGGACATGGCTCGATCTGTCCAATATAGCATATGCAGAGGTGGATGATAAACTAATAATAACTTACCGAGACGACAAGCTATTCAGCAACTTCAATGTAACAATGCCCGACCACCGAGTTGCCCTGAGAATTACAGAAAAAAATACTTCCCTGTTAAGTAACATAGTAAACTTTGTGCATGTAGAAACAACCCACTCGATCTGTAATACTTCTGAATTTCCTCAAACCATAATCTGTAGGCAAGGATGAATTTGCACAACCACTTATCGAGGAATCGTCCAATAAGTCTATTGCCTTATCTGTGGAAAACCCAACTGACACAACCCTCTTATTGAAAAAAGATCAATGTTTAGCCAGAGGCGACCTGGTAGACGAGATGCTACACGTTCAAGTAGTTGATAACCCCCGTCCAATCACACTTGCGAAGTTGAACACCGGACCACTGGTAACCGAAGCAGAAAAAGAGGGAATTGCTCAAACTTGTGAATGAATTTCGGAGTTGTTTTGCCTTAAATATGTCTGAGTTAGGGTGTACAAACTTAACCGCAATGGATATAATCGAAAAACCTGGTAGCCAGCCAGTAACCTGTAAACCATACAAGACTACAGCCCATGAGCGCATGGAAATAAGTAAGATAGTTAACGAATGGAAACGAAATGGTATCGTGACCGAAACTCGCTCGCCTTACACGAGTCCAGTGTTATTAACTCGTAAGAAGACTGGAGAGTATAGGTTAGTAGTAGACTACAGACGTCTAAATGCGCAGACCGTGAAAATGAAATTCGCTTTGCCTAACATCGATGATATGTTAGAAAACTTGTCCAACAATAAAATTACACTGTACTAGATCTCGCTTGCGGTTATCTGCAAATACCTATGATAGAATCCGCCAAGGTAAAGACTGCTTTCATCACACCGGATACTACGGACAGCTGGATCGCATGATGTTTGGTCTCACGAATGGGCCTAGCGAGTTCCAAAGGACCATGAATATAGCCCTGGTTGACCTGCGTAACAAAATAGCTCTATGTTTTCTAGACGACATTCTGGTTCCTGCCCAGTCCTGGACACAACAATAAGATCATCTGAGACTCGTATTCAAAGCATTGCAAGCCGCAAACTTGACTTGCAACCTGTCAAAATGCGAATTTGGCAAGCAACAAGTGGACTATTTAGGATATGTTATCACCACAACAAGCCTGCAAACCTGGAGAAGAAAATAACAGCTATCAAAAATTTCCGCACGCCACAAAATGTACACGAGGTGCGAAGTTGGCTAGGTTTGACGGGATTTTTTCGAAGATTCATTCCGCACTTTGCTATCAGAGCTGAACCTCTAACCCAGTTAACAAGGAAGAACCAGACGTTTTCAATGGACTACCGTACAAGAGAAAGCCTTTAACGACCTGAAGAATGCCTTAACCTCTGCTCCTAGCTTGGCATTATACGACCCATCAGCTCGTAATGAAGTGCACACCGATGCCTCATCACTCGGAATTTGGCCGCATGTTAATGCAGGAAGGAGATGATAAGAAGATGCATCTAGTATACTGCGTATCCAAGAAAACCAATCCTGCCGAACAACAATATCACTCTTCAAAACTTGAACTAATGGCTATCGTATGGAGCCTGAACCGATTACGCCAATACCTCTTACCGATTGATTTCACCGTGATCACTGATTGCCAAGCGTTGGTATATCTCAACGCAAAACGTACCTTAAATCCGCAGATTGCCCGTTGGTACACCCTACTACAAGAGTACTCGATAACTGAAATAAAGCACCGTCCCGGTGAGAAAATGCAACACGTTGATGCTCTAAGCCGTTGTCCAGTTGATGAATCTACTAAAGACACCATGGACGAGATCATCGGAGATCGACTCGATGTGTTCTACACGATGGACGTCGCCGATCAAGCTTTGATGATGCAGCGTAGTGACGCACAACTACGGCATGTGATCACCATTCAAGAAAAACCCCTACAAAGTCGTACTAAAGACGAGAAAATGCGCACAAAAGACCTTGTTCTCAAACGTGGCAGATTGTTTAAGCCTATAAGTATCAACGAGTCTGAAAAATTATTATTTGTAATATCTAACACGATGAAGAAGAGTACCGCTGTAAAAAGTCACGATCTTTCTGGACATTTTGGAGTGGATCGATCACTTGCAAAAATGTATGAAAATTACTGGTTTCCATCTGCCCGTCGGTACCTAAAACACCACATCGCACACTGCTTCGAGTGTTTAGTCACAAAAAACCGTACGGGAAAGCGACCCGGCTTCCTAAATCCGACACCGGATGGGACACGGCCATACAAAACCATTAACATAGACCATCTAGGTCAGTGTCGTAAAAAGCTCCCGAAGCAAACAGTACATTATTTCTGCCAATCGACAATATAACAAAATTCGTTCATTTGTTATGCTGTGCCCGACACGTCTACCAAGAAGGTACTGGAGAGCTTGGATAACCTGATATGCCAACGAGGACTTCCCGACAGGATCATCAAAGACCAAAGAACATGCAACACCTTGCATGCTTTCGAGGAATACTGCACGACGAAAGGAATAAACCATGTGCTGAATGCCACAAGGAATCCGCGGGCGAACGGTCAAATAGAACGCGTAAACCGGACACTAATACCCCTAATAATGGTAGCTATCAATGACCCAAATCACCGAGACTGGGATACAAACTTGATGTCAATCGAGCGCGACCTAAATAACTCTTATAACAAAGCTACGAATCGCACTGCCACCGAAATGCTGTTTGGGTATCAGACGCATTTTAATGACGGAGTGGAACGAGTCGTTACCCAAGGGAGCGGTAATGTCGAGTGGCAACCACCCCAGAAAGTCCGCCAAGATGCCTTAACCAATATCGCCAAAAGCCAAACTCTTATAAAGCAACGTTATGACAAAAGACGTCACCAAGGCCCCACCTATGATGTAGGCGAGATGGTGATAATGAAACGTGCCCCTGTCCACACCGGTTTGCCTACTAAGACCCAACCCCGTTTCCGTGGGCCCCTGGTAATCACTAAACGTCTGTCAGGAGATACATACAGAGTAGCCGACCTGACGACAGACCCTGGAGGAAGATGTTACGCAACCACGGCCAGTGCAGACCAACTGAAGTCATGGGGAACCAAGTTCGCTGTTGACAATGGTGAACCATCCGATGGGGAGGATGAAATAACTGTTCCAGATCCTGAGCCAGTTGAACTTCAGCCTAACACCGAACCTTCCAATGACCGTGAGGGGAAGATTACGCCTGTACGCCAACCTGTCCGCCACGACGAGCCCCTTCCCGAAGGAAGAACTGCTTCGAGGATACGGAAGAGACCAGTCCACCTGGAGGATTACGTCTAGAGCTACAAACCTTATCGTTGGTTGTAAAAAATATTATTCATATTTAGTATAATCGTCACTTGACACAGTTCATTTTAATCACATGGAACAATTTTTGTCATTGGAATTAAATGACGGTAGTAATAATTATGTCTCATGATGGAAAGTATTATTTAGTAAATTGTCATATATTTTTACTGATCTGTAAATTAACTAACCTTATGTTGTTCACACTCATATCAAATTAAAATTCTTAATTGGGACAATTAAAGTGTTAGTGTCTATGCAGGGAGACATAATACGAATGTAAACAAATGTATAAATAAATTGTCGTCGGAGGTTGGCGTTAGGAGCAGTAGAGTTTAGAATGAATGTTGTTGTTCAGGAAGCCGCACTCACCTTAAGTCACTTGTTGGTCAAGGCACAGCACAGCTCGGCTTGGTTGGTTCCGACGTCTTGACTTTTCCACTAATAATAATTTTAGACTTATAAACACACGATGTGGTCTACACACCACTGTAGCTCGGCATGAATGGGGCGCCTGCCTAGGGCGAATGACGCGAACTTGAACAATGTCAGATGATTTAATGACGTATTTGGGTCGGACTGGTTTGTACTACAGTTTATATTTGCAGTGCGGCGTAAGGATATGGAAGGGAGGGAAAATAGATTCAAAAATTCTAATCCTAAACATACCCCCCACCGAAACCAAAGTGAGGTTTCTAGCTCCAAAAAAAAAAATGGAAGAAAGATAAGATTTCTAACCAAGGTAAGTCTATTTCGAAAATATAAAAGAAGAATAACAACGTCTCAAGGGCTGGGTTCACTCTACGGCTGGTAGTGGACATAGCTTCACTACCGGTCGAGTAACTGTTCCCTGAGATGTGCGAACGGTGGCGACTCGTACCACTTGGTCCGATCCAGGATGGACCTCGATTACTCGCCCCAGTTTCCATTTCAAAGGTGGAGATTTCCCGTCATTGATGATGACGAGATCGTTAGATTTCAAATTTGGTTTGGACAAGGACCATTTCTGACGTTGTTGCAGAGTATGCAGATATTCTGTCTTCCATTTGTTCCAAAATTGTTGGGACGCTTTCTGGATCAGTTGCCAACGAGACAGTCTATTCAATGGAATATCATCAACAATTTCTTCTGGAAGCGAAACTAGTGGAGCTCCGATAAGAAAATGACCCGGAGTCAGCGTATCGAACTCATTGGCATCCGGTGACAGATAAAACAAGGGCCTCGAATTTAGAATAGCTTCTATTTCCCTAAGGGCAAAGTTGTGAGCTCTTCGAACGTAAGAGCTTGTTCACCTACTACACGGCGCAAGTGATACTTCACTGAGCGTACTCCAGCCTCCCTTTAACCCACCAAAGTGAGGCGCGGAAGGGGGGTTGAAGTGCCATAGGTGCCTCTAGAAGCATTTTGCGTTAATGATCTGTTTTGATTCGTCATGCAGATATTTAGATATTCCCAGCAAATATCTATTGGCTCCGACAAAGTTAGTGCCGCAGTCCGAGTATAGCAGTGCAAAAAACCCCACTTTCTAGCGACAAATCGGTCCAGAGCAGCAAGAAAAGCAGGAGTTGATAGAGTCAGAAACAACTTCAAAATGCACGGCCTTCGTTGACATGCAAACAAAGAGACACATGTAGGCCTTGGATATCTTAGCATCCTTCTCTTACTCTCTTTAATGCCAAATGGGCCAGCAAAATCACTCCCACGTTCAAAAATGGACGTCCTTGTTCCACTTTCGAAGCTGGAAGATCCCCCATGAGAGGCTGGGAGTGGGAGGCCCTCATCTTGTGGCATATGACACACTTTGATAGTCTTGAGCGAATAACTCGGCGAGCTGCAAGTACCCAGAAGTGGCGTTGTAACACACTTTGCAAAGCTCGTGGTCCGATATGCAGGTATGAGCGATGGTAATGGTCGATTATGAGGTTTGTCAAATGGTTTTTCCCACGGCAGCAGCAAGGGATCCCGGGGGATTTGTAGGGTAAAGATGCATTCCGCAGTCGACCTCCTACTCGAATCAAACCTGATGGATCGATAAAGGGGATTTAATCGCTGAAAAGAAGGAGAGCACGGTAATTCTTTGCTAACAACTGGAAATCTTTGCCGAAATGATCTCGCTAAAACTTGTTTAATCCATAGTTGGGATGCTTTGCGTAGCTCGGTTAGCGTCAACGTTCCGTGCAAACGAAAAACTCACTGATGATTGTGCTTTTCCCTTTGCAAATCTTAAACACCAAGCTGTAACGCGCTGGAGGTTAGTCAGAGTGGAGAATCTCTCCAAAACATCGGACGCAAGGGTGCATTCGTCGTTACCAACATGTTGAATGAAGTTTTGACTTCGGGAATGTCGCAAGGCTGTAGCATGGTACAGTTGCAATGGGCCATTCTTCTTTTTTGGGACGACAACCATATTGGACCCCCCCACCACAAGGGATGAGTGAGTAGCTGTTTTGGGGAGTTAGCCCTCTGCTGGCGCAGTCAGCTGGGTTATAAATGTGTTGAAACATAATTCCATATTGACGGCTGGGTTTTGCCTCAAGGTTTCTGGACGACAGGGTTAGACACAAATGGTTTCAGCTTAAATGGGGGAAACGAAGCCACGCCAAACTGTGGCCGAATCGCAGAAAGCATAGATACCGATACAATTAATTTTGATGCTGAGTATGGGCATGGCATACTGCACAATTTTGAGAGGAGCACGGCTCCGCACAATTCCAGGCGAGGAATTGAAAGAGTTTTTCAATGGCGCTACCTTTGTTTTTCCCCATTAGCAAGCTTACATTAGTGTTGAAATGAGAATCACATGTGTGAAGGTAGATCACTGCAGAGTACCTTGTTCCGAGGCATCGCAGAATCCAACTAGGTTGGCTTTTACGTTCGTGGACAAAAATATGAAACGTTCGATTCTTAGTTTTGCTAATTCGTCGAGTTGGTTTGCAAACACCATCCACTGGTCGTGAATCGCTTGAGGTATAGGATGTCCCAACCGAGCCCAAGGGACCACAATTTTTGGATAATGCATTTGGCAGTGAAGACTGCTGGTGTGACCCAACCCAGGGGATCATAGATGCGTGCGAGTACGGACAGAAAATGCTCGTTTGGTGTGAACGTCATTTTTCATAGAAAACGTTGTATGAAAATGCGTCCGCCTGTCCCATCCCAGTGGATGCCTAGAATTTTCACAACTGAATCGTCAGGAGAATTTCAATGCAAGATAAACCTCCCTGTCAATCGTGGGACATCATCAAGAATTTCCGGGCATTTTGCTGCTCCATTTCCGCAGTTGGAAACCGCCTGGCTTGAGGAGATCAATAAGTTGATTTTTAAGGAAGAGCGCCTCTTCAATTGAATCTGCTCCAGTCAATAAATCATCAACATAGATGTCCTCTTGAAGGATTTTTGCTGCATCCGGATACTTTCCCACCTTCATCTCGAGCTAGCTGATGAAGTGTTCTTATAGCCAACCAAGGGGCAGATGAGACTCCGTAGGTAACGGTTTTCAATTCGAAACGCTTTATGAAGGAGTCGATGAACTCCTCCATAAAATATTTGGAACAGCCTGTGCTCTGGTAAAACAAAGATTTGCCGAACATCTTGCAAATGTCAGCCGAGAATACAACCGGGGCATTCGGAATTTGAGAATAACATCTGTTATATCGGCTTGAAGCTTTGGTCCTGTATGTAGGATACGTTGAGCGATCTGTTGCATGAAGCTTTAGCAGATGCGTCAAATACAACACGTTTGCTTAGTGGTAGAACTTGACAACTTGAGAACGGGATATGAGGAATAACAAACTGCGACGAATTAGAAGAAGAGGACACCCCTTCCATGTGTCCCAGATCTTCATACTCCCGCATGAACTCTGATAAGGTTTCTGAAGTTCAGGTTGTCGAGTAAGACGACGTTCAAGTTGCTGGAAGCGAGAGAGTGCCCGTGGATAGGAATCGCCTAGTGTAGGTGCATCTTCTTTAAACGGCAAGGGAACCACATACCCTCCAGTGTTATCACGATAATGACATTTAGTAAACAACTCTTCACAATAAATGTCAGCAGGGTCAACGGCTATCTTGGCTTGTGGAGGTTCTTTAACATCCCACAACCTCCTCATGTGAAATCAAATGAAGAATCAACTGAGGCTAGCAACGTGGTGACAGTGGAAAGGCGATCTCATGGAAGGGCCATCCCACCCATGAGACCCAGCCGTAAATTTCTAAGAAGGGCTGAAGGATACCCACTAACCTTGGGACCAATGAAAACCTCCGGATATAAGTCGGCACCAAGAAGAAAATCAATAGGTCCGGGAAGATTGAATTGTGGATCAGCCAAATTAAATGTTTAAATTGGGTGCAGGAAGAAAGAGGAACGTGAATAACAGGCATGTTCGAGGTAATGGTAGACAAAACGATAGCATCTGTATCAACCTAGGATGATCCGAATCTCTAGGCTTGATTGTACACTGACAACTCCCGTGGTTTGGACACATGTCTGACTTAGACCAGCAATGTTACTAGGTGAGCGGGGAAACAGGCAGCCCAAGACGTTTAGACTACTTGAGGTGAGAACGACGACTGAGCTCCTGAATCAATTAGAACTCTTACCGGTTGGTAAAACCAAAATTGTCCTTGCAGTGAACAACGCTTTTACCTAACAACACAGGGGTGGAGGCTACCGGAGTGGCGAGGGGATGGCTTGATGTACTCGTCGAGGTTGATGACCTCCCTGTGTCAGAACTTGAAGGTGATACAACATTTGGGTCATGTTGTGTTTGGTACTAGAATGCCAGTAGCGTGTTATGACGATAGTTTTCCTTGTAACAGACGTGTTTGAAGGACCCTTGCGTTATCATGTTTCGTGTTTTTAAGCAATTTAAACATAAACGTAAAAAATCGCACTCGATCGTGACGTCGACTAGGATCAAGAGCTTAAAAACTCAGGGACATTTATAGATAGAATGTTGTTGCTTTGCAGCAAAGGGCAAGATTTGGTAGTGGGTTGAACAGCCGCCACGAATGAACGACTCTGAACAATTTATTATCAAATGAATGTGATGGCCGGCTAGATTGCGTAGGCTTCACAGAGGAGACTTATAGGAAGTCTTTTCAATGTTTCATAGTTCAAGGGCTTTAACATGACCTTGCATAAACTTCATCAAACTGTCATAACTTGGTATGTCCGTCAAATTTCAAATTTCATCTCAAACAGCTTCCGATTGGTCGGTCAAGTTGTGTAATGCTATGTATAATAATACAAAGTCACCTAAGTCAGGAATGTTTAGGTGACGAAGGGCTACGACGCACTCTTGAAAAGTTTCTAGAAAGAGTTTAGTCCCGATAAAGACTCAGACGTGAGTGCTTTTAAACTCAAACATTTTGTCTAGATATTTAGTGGCAAGGACTCGTTTATTGTGGTATTTCTCTATTAGAGCTTGCCAAACAATTACGTAATTAGCATCTGTAATAGGCAGACTCAATACAATGCTTGTAGCCGGTCCGCTTACTAACGTGATAAGGTATTGGAATCGCTCTATGTTCGTAAGTGACTCATTGTCATGGATTAAAACAGCGATAAGTATCGTAAAATGACACCCAATGTTGATAGCTGCCATCAAAAGTAGGAATATTTATTTTGGGTAAACGAGGGTGTGCCTGGCATCCCTAGCTGATGTTGCAGTTTCCGTAGTCTTAAGTGACTCTGCAAATGCCTTTACCTCATAATAAATATCGTCGAATGATTCTAAGACTTTCGAGTCAACAACAGTCTCAGAATCAAGAAGTAATTGAGTTTCAACGATTTCTGCGTGGATTTTGGTGAATTCTTCGGAAATATTATCGATGTGTTCAAATCTCACTTTGAAGGTTGTTACTTTGGCTGCGTTTCCTGGTATTTCCTTAGTTAGGTCAAAGAGCGTTTGAAGCTTACGGAATTCTCGTTGTTTACGTACATCGAGACTGGCTAATTTTTTTCAAGTTAGTTTTTTGAGTGCTTTCTCGGCCATAGTTAAAAGTGACAGGACAACTTACGTAGGACACTAAATACAAAACAAAGCGATAGCCCTGGCGCTAGATCGCCTATCAAAAAGAGTGGAATAAAAATCAAGACAAAAAATTAACAAACCTAAATCAAAATGCTAGACTAACGAACCCGATCCGGCCCGGGGGACCAGAACTATGTCTATGCAGGGGGAACATAATACGAATGTAAAAAAGTATAAAAAAAATTGTCGCCGGAGGTTGGCGTTAGGAGCAGTAGAGTTTAGGAATGAATGTTGTTGTTTAGGAAGCCGCACTCACCTTAAAGTCACTTGTTGGTCAAGGCACAGCACAGCTCGGCTTGGCTGGTTCCGACGTCTTGACTTTTCCACTAATAATTATTTTAAACTTATAAACACACGATGTGGTCTACACACCACTGTAGCTCGGCAGTGAATGGGGCGCCTGCCTAGGGCGAATGACGCGAACTTGAACAATGTCAGATGATTTAATGACGTAGTTGTCGGACTGGTTTGTACTACAGTTTATATTTGCAGTGCGGCGTAAGGATATGGAAGGGAGGGAAAATAGATTCAAAAATTCTAATCCTAAACAGTCAGAATGACCGAGTGTGAGTTCTAAATCCATTGGCTTCTAAAGAAGAAGAAGTCACAGCCCTATTGTTTTGTTTTTATCGCCAAAGGGTGGGCGTCAGTCAGTAGAACTGTTGTAATCTGTACTTTTGAACTCTGATCGTACGTAAGTAAATTGTGTTTAATATCACATCGTCTGTCGATTAATCTGTTAACCTGTTCTAGTTTCATGCCTCCTGAGTCCCGGCGTAACGTTAACTATAATTCCGAGTCCCGATATATCGTTAACAAGCGTAAAAAACCTCATACTAGAGGGTGGTTTCCTGCAGTTTGTAGAGGGGAGCACTAGAGGGGCCCCACCTCTTAGATGTATTCTTGTTAAGCCAGACGACATCTGGTCTAATGTTGAAATAACTACGCCAATGAGCGACTACTAGGGAGTGGTATTAGAACTCATCTACTCTAGAAGGACGGGAATACATAAGGATAAGCCCAGGATTTTTTGGTTATACAAACGGACTGACAAAGAATGGTAACAAAATTTTTCTTGCACACAAAAATTTTTTGAATGGGTAAGCAAAGGCGGAAACTCCGTTGATACGTACTGGGAATCTTTAAAATCAGTGAGGGCAAAGCTAGAGATAGATTTATACCTTTAAAATCTATGAACAGCAACACTTACCCAGAGTACTACAACAGAGACATTATCAAGCTTAGGAGAAAAGCAAGAAAGGCATGTACCAAGAGAAAAGAGGGGAGTTTGCATAGAGCAAAATTTAATAATCTCAGCGATCAATTTAATAGGGCTAAGAAAATTGCCAAACTAAATTTGGGCAAATCTAATAGGGAAAAATAAAGACTCGGTGAAATTTTTTAAATTTGAGAAAAACAAGAAAAAATTAAACATGAACAAAATAACTCAAAACAAGGGAAAAAACAAAGCGGTAATTACTGGGGATGAGAATATAGCTGAGGAAATTTAATCAGTGGTATGGTAGTGTATTCGGTAATAATGTAAATAGTGATGTAAATAGAAATGTAGATTCAGGGACGGATAATAGTTCCTTTATGGTCGATAGTTCCTGCAATTTAATTTTATTAACAAAGATATAGACAAGAAAATTACTAAACTTAAAGCTAGAAAAGCAATGGGCCCTGACTGAGTATCAGGAGACATTCTTAAGGTAGCAGGGACAGCAAATGTACCCTACCTATAGCTCCTCTTTTCTATGTGCATAGATAATGGTGGGGTGCCAGCAGACTGGAAAAAAGCCATTGTGATACCTATTTATAATGAGGGATGTAAAACTGATGTGAAAAACTATAGGCCGGTGAGTCTTACCTCAGTGGTATGCAAGGTAATTGAACAATTAATATCAGATTACCTACTTACATACTGGGGGGAATACAAATTGGTTGAACCCGTGGCAACATGGCTTCAGGAACAAGCATTCCTGCGAGAGCCAGCTGTTTGGTTTCACACAAGATGTTGCTGATGCCATTGCCCAATAATGGGCAAATAGATGGGGAAGTAATAGACTTTGCAAAAGCTTTTTGAGTTGTGCCTCATGATAGTTTAATGAATAAAATTGCCAGCAATGTGTATAGATATTTAGAGTTCCAAAATGGATTGGAGAGTTTCAAAATAAGTGTTAGGCTAGGCCATACCTATCAAGTAGTTTTAAAAGCTACTTCCGGGATACCACAAGGTAGTGTGCTGGGACCTTCGCTGTTCATTGCTTATATCAATGATCTGCCTGAAGGTTTTAACAGCTAGAATATGACTGTTTGCAGAAGACTGTTTGCAGATGACTGTATTATCTACAAAAAAAATAAAAGTGCTAGGGACTGTGAGGACCTCCAGCAGGTTTAGATGTAATAAATAATTGAGTGGAACCTAACAGGAAGAGGCTTAAAGGAGACAAAAGCGAATTGCTGAGGTTTAGCAACAAGAAAACCGTTTTTAAAATTTTTTAAAATTATAAAGTTTTTGACTAGGCAGATGTGAAGTAGATAGTAAAAACTGCAAATATTTAGGATTAATTGTCGCAAATAACTTGAGCTGGGATCAGCATACTAGTGCGATGGAATCCCAGGCATACAAAAAGCTCCATTTCGTTATGATATGTCTAAATGGATGCAGCAAGAAAGTGAAAGAAATGGAATACCTTACCTTAGTAACCTAGCTAAGAATATTGTGCAAGTGTATGGGTTGCTGCCAGATAGGACACACCAAGAAAGTGGAGATGGTACAGAGGAGAGCAGCAAGATATGTTAGGCGGGATTTTAGACGACGAGCTAGTGTTAAGACAGAGTATGCTAGAACAAGCTTAGTTTGGAAACCCTAAAAGGGAAGAAGAACAAATGCAAGTGTAAGCGCCAGTGTTCTTATTAGTTAGTTCTAGTTTTGTATTTTCCGCTTCATTGTCTGTGCATCATTTCTGTCTTGTTGTTTCACCCTGTTTTTCCCCTCTTTCCCCTACTTAACCAGTTTCGTTACTGTTTCTTGCCCTGACATTGCGTCAGTCTGTGGTTCGTTGGCTGCCTACCTCCGTAGGACACAGTTGGTCTCTCGACTGCTCAGGGGGGCAGCTAAAACCCTGTCAGTCTCCAGTCTCAAGTCTCCGAACAGTGCAAACAGTCTCATTCACAAATTCAAGTTTTAAAGTGTTACGCTCCAGTGCTACAATCCTTGTTGTTCTCCGTCGCTGCGCTCTTCTACGCCTGTCTTGGGAGTTGTTCTCGTCTGTGCTGTCCTGGCTCATTCTTGCGCAGGCTTTTATTCTTATTCTTCTAACTCGAGTTCTTTAATCCTTTTTCTATCCCCTGCGGTGGGCAACCCCCAAAACTTTAGCCCACTGCGCCGCCCACTCACTGGCTACTTTTTCTCAAGCCCACACAACACTTGGGTAAGTTTTGTTTGATTCACTTTCTACAATTTACAGTCCACTATTATTCTACCAGGCCTGGGCCCTTTAAACATTTTGGTCCATCCGAGCCGAATATATTCTTATCAGTTGAAGACATTTCGGTCATCTCGAGCAAGATTTTAAACCATTTCTCTCGGTTATTCGCGTTTTGCACTGTGTTTCTCACCTCGTATGACAGTTCATTCCCTCTTGTGTCTCTCTCGTGTACTCTTCACCTCGTGTATTTGTCTCTTTTTTATTACCATTCGGAATCTGGGTTCGATGCCCATCTCTGGTACTTTTTCGATACTTTTCGATCGAGTGCACACTCGTATTGTTTCCTCAATCACTCTCGCTGGTTTTGTAAATGTATTTTTGTATTATACCTGTCGTTCGGTTGCACTGTCTCGTTTTTTACATTCCATGTCACATTTTCTCTCTCGTTCGCTCACGCGTTCGTATAATAAACAGTGCCCATACTGTTTATCATTTCTCGCTCGATTTTTTTTGTACTTCGTATTGTTGTTAACTTGTTATTTTTTCCGCTATGGAACTCAAATTGCTGAACAAAAACGTCTCGTATCTAAGCGCCAGAATGTCTACGCCAGTGTACAACGTACCTATGACTCTTTCGCTAACTATCTCCTGGTGATGTGTATTCTGTCAGGCCTCGTTTTGAAAAGTTATCGACCCTGGAAACAAACTTCCAAGATTACAATCAGCTCTTCAAGACCTGAACGCAAAACTCATTGCCCCGACGACACCCATAGATACTGACAAGCTCAAGCAAGCTTTGAAACTATTCTGTTCGGCGCTCAGTCTCGTTATCTCTCTGCAGAAAAAATTAAAGTCAGGAACAAGCTAGGGCTGAACTTACGGTCGCCAAGCTCCTATTACGTTGCCTACGATCGAAATCCCTACTTTCTCAGGTGATATTGCTAATTGGACAGAATTTTACTCGCTCTTCACATCTCTCATCGATGAGAACCTCTCTAAATAATGTTCAAAAGTTTCATTATTAAGAACCTCGCTGTCTGATATCTGCTCTCGCCACGATATCGGGATTTCAAATCTCGAACGATGTTACCCGCTTGCTTTCAAAGCTCTTGTATCTCGCTATCAAAACAATCGCTTGTTAGCTAGCCTCTATGTTCAGAAGATTTTAGAATTTACGCCCCCAAAAATCTCATCTCATGCAAGCCTTCAAATTTTCCCTCAGCGTGCATCGTGACTCCGTTGATGCTTTAAAAGCTTTGAATTTGCCCGACTTAGGCGTTTTTTTGTTGCTTCTCTTTGACTTTGTCTAACCTTGACCCGTCAACTCGCAAAGCTTTTGAAAAATAAGCACTCATCGCACGCTACACCGACGTACAGCTCTGCCATAGAGTTCATCGAGGAACAGTCTCGAACTACGGAGCTGTGTGCAGTTAGTAAACAATCGACCAATCTTGTCAAATCTTCCCCGTCAAGAGGATTAATTCACTGCTCGCGGCTAAAGAAGCCACACCTCCCGCCGCCTCGTGGCGTGTTCGCGCTGGTATCTCACGCTCTTGTGTTAAGCAGCAGTCCTGCTGTCCTGTTTGTAAAACAAGCTCATTCTATTTATCAGTGCGAAAGTTTCGGAAGCAATCCCTCGATGACAAGTACCGCACGCTGCAATGCTTGCGGCGTTGTTTTAACTGCATGGGCCGCACATAAAGTCTCAGTGCACTTCAAAGAGCACTTGCTCTACATGTGGGAGCAATCGCCCATCATTCGTTGTTGCATTCGTCGACAGTCTCCACTTCTCATGGCAACTCTAAAGCGATCCCTCCCTCTCTCAAGAAGTGCATTCCCCTTTCAGGACGCTGGTGTCTCGTCCCAAGTTCTCTCATGCCACCTCCGTGATACTCGCCCTAGTCACCCAGACAGTGCTGTTGGGTACCGTACGCGCGTTGATACGCGACTCTCATGGACGCTTTCAACCCTTCCGAGCGGTGGTGGACCCTGGCTCGCAGGTTTCGGCCATCACTCGTTCCCTGGTCCATAAGCTAGGCCTGAAAGTTCAACCTAGCCGCGCCGAACTCTCGGGAATAGGTCTCGCAGCCGCACAGGTATGCGGCAATGTGCAATGCACCATTGCATCGCCCCCTCGTTCCTGAGAAAGGACCTTCACGTTCAAGCCTCGTCCTCCCCGACCATAGCCAATCCCCTCCCGACCTGTCACATTCTCGCGAAGTTCTCGAACGTTTTCGTGGCATGACCCTGTTTGATACTAATTTTCATGTACCCGATCAAGTCGACTTCTTGATTGGTGCCGACTTCTACCCAGAGATCCTGAATAGGTCATGGTGACCACGTCCGAGGCGGTAGTCCGTCGGCCATCAACACCGTGTTCGGGTGGGTAGTCTTAGGACCAAGTCGTTCTGTCGAACCGTCTTCCGATTTTCCTGTCTCTCTGTTCGCTTGCTCCTCAACTCTTTTAGCGCAACCTGCGCCTCTTTTGGGAGACCCGGGAAAAAGTTCCCCCCCCTCCGGAAGTAGATCCCCAGGATCAGCTGTGTGAGCGGGGATTTTCTTGATTCACACAACTCGCGACGCTAGTGGACGTTATTCTGTAACTCTCCCTTTCAAGCCATCATGTTCTCCTCTCGGGCGCAATCGCGAAGCCGCACTACGAAACTATCTTAGTTTGGAGCGAAAGTTTGCGACGCGATCCCGAGCACGATGAAGCTTTCAAAAGTTCATGCGAGAGTATGAACAACTGCAACATATGCAGCCCGCCTCTACTTCCCTCGAGCTACATCATTCACATCACTGCGTCCACAAGCTCTCTAGCTCCAGTACGAAACTGCGAGTTGTCTTCAACGCCTCTTCTCCTGACGAGAAAGGCGTTTCTCTCAATCAGCTCCTCCTGAGCGGCCGAAGCTTCAACGTGAGCTCCCGTGTCATCAACCTACCTTCCGTACTCACAGCTTCAGGGTCCCTCGCGCTTTTTCCCGTGATTGGGAATTCCCCGGCGCATCGTCGGTTTCTGTGACGCCTCAGAGAAACCCTACCCTGCTTCGCTGTATCTGCACACGCAGACCAGCCCCCCTACCTCTCACTTTAGTCTCGTGCGCCCCGAGAGCAAGGTTGCTCCCGTCAAAACCCCTGACCATTTTCCCAAACTGGGCTTTCAGCTGCACTCCTCCTCACTAGGTTGCTCCGCGTTACTCTGCCCTCGCTGGAACCTCTTAATCTCACCTCGGTACATCTCTTTACTGACTCGCAGATCGTCCTCTCGTGGCTTTCTACTCCTCCTCATCGCCTCAAGACTTTCGTCGCGAATCGCGTAGTGGAAGTCCTTGAGAGCATTCACCTAGTGACTGGGCCCAGTACCTTCCGAGGAAAACCCGCCGACTGCGCCGCTCGTGGCTTAACCCCAGCTCAGCTTCTTGAGCATCCGTTATGGCTCTCTGGGGGCCCCAGTTCCTACACCCATGCTCCTGTTCACTGGCGGAGATCCTCGCCCTCGTTGGACTGTAGCTATGAGCTGCCCCAGCTGAAACCGCAGGCAGTCACATTCTTATCGCTCATGTCGATGCTCCTGACACTCTGTTAGTGAACTTTCAAAAGTTTTCTACACTCCTCAAAGCTCAACGGGTGTTTAATTGCCTGGGTGTTTCGTTTCTATCGACTCCTTTTAGCGAAACACTTGAAGGTCTCACCTCCCACTGGCACGGTGGGACCCCAGGAATTAAAGGACTCTCTGGACCTCTTCGTTAAATTCACTCAGCAGCATTATTATGCTAAAGAGATCCGCCAGCTTGCTCAGGATCAACAAGTATCTGCCAGGCTCGCCTCTCTTAAGCCTTTCCTGGACCCCCCTGGGTTTCTCAGGGTGGGCGGGGCGTTTGCGTCATTCTTCCCTCAGTGAAGAAGCGCGCCATCCTCTCCTCCTCCTAAGGAGGCCCACTTGTCGGCTCTCATTTGTGATTCTTATCACAAGTCCTCGTTGCATTCCGTCCTAGAACAGTTCAAGGCTTTGATACAACAGTGCTATTGGATTGTTTCTCTGCGTGGGTTTTCTTCGTCAACGTTACATCAGTGTCTCAACTTGCCACAAGTTTTCGCATTAAGCCCCTCCAGCCTCAGATGGCTGATCTTCCTGCATCCCGCGTGCAAAGTTCTCGAGTCTTTCTCATGTCGGAACAGACTTCGCCGGACCTTTCATGGTAAAAAACCAGCATGCGTCGGAACGCACCTCTCACCCAAAGGGTATCTCTGCGTTTTTTCGTATGCATGGCCACGAAAGCAGTCCATCTCGAAATGGTCTCAGAGCTGTCCACGGAAGCTTTCCTGGCTTGTCTTGACCGATTTCTTTCTCGGGGAGGCCTACCCTCAGACATTTATTCTGATTGCGGTCGTAACTACGTAGGAAGCAGCTAGGCAGCTCCGTGAACTTTACAATTTTCTTTCGCACTCCGAAATTCCCGTCTCCAGCGCACTTGCCTCTCGTCAAGTCCATTGGCATTTTAACCCCCTTATGCCCCTAATTTCGGCGGCCTCTGGAGGCAGTAGTTAAATCTGCCAAAGCTTGCTCTACCGGCTCATTGGAGACACCTCCCTCACTTTATGAGGAGTATGCCACGTTATTCGCTCGCATTGAGGCCGTGCTCAAAAGCCGTCCTCTATGTGCCCACTTTCCCGGGGACCCTGCGAAGGTATCAATTATCTTAGTCCTGGTCACTTTTTAATCGGTGCTCCCCTTCTTTCTCCCCCTGAACGTCTCCTGGACGACAACGTCAAGCCCTTGGCTCGTTGGCATCGTGTTCGACAAACTTCACCAGACCTTCTGGAACCGCTGGTCGAACGAATATCTGCATACGCTAATGCAGCCTAGCAAGTGGGTTCGTGGAAGCTCCACGCTGAAGGTAGGGGACGTAGTTTTTTTCTTTTCGCCCTCTACTAGTCCTCTTTCTTGGCCGATCGGGCGTGTGGAAAATCCTTTCCCGGTCGTGATGGTGTTTCCCGCGTCGCCTCAATACGTTCGGCGTCCGGTGTTTATACCAGACCAGTCAATAAACTGGTAACGCTTCCTTCTGCTTAACCGCAAAGGGGAGTTCTCGTATCGTTTCTTTTGTTTGTTTTTTGTTTTTGGGTTTTCGTATTAGTTTTAGAAAAATGGTTTTCGTTCATTTTTGGTGGGTGGTATGTAAGCGCCAGTGTTCTTATTAGTTAGTTCTAGTTTTGTATTTTCCGCTTTATTGTCTGTGCATCATTTCTGTCTGTTGTTTCACCCTGTGTTTCCCCTCTTTCCCTACTTAACCAGTTTTCGTATCTGTTCTTGCCCTGACTTTGCGTCAGTCTGTGGTTCGTTGGCTGCCTACCTCCGTAGGACACAGTTGGTATTTTGACTGCTCAGGGAGCAGCTCAAACCTGTCAGTCTCCAGTCTCAAGTCTCTGAACAGTGCAAAACAGTCTCATTCACAATTCAAGTTTTAAAGTGTTACGCTCCTGTGCTACAAGCCTTGTTGTTCTCCGTCGCTGCGCTCTTCTACGCCTGTCTTCGAGTTGTTCTCGTCTGTGCTGTCCTGGCTCAACATCTTGCGCAGGCATTTATTCTTCTTCTTATTCTTCTTAACTCGAGTTCTTGAATCCTTTTTCTATCTCCTGCGGTGGGCACTCCCAACTTTAGCCCACTGCGCCGCCCACTTACTGGCACGTTTTCTCAAGCCCACACAACAATCTGGGTAAATTTTGTTTTGATTCATTTTCTACAATTTACATTCCACTATTATTCTACCTCAGGCCTCGGCCTTAACAGCAAGGCTCTGTGCTATGTACAAAGCCTACAAAGGAGATCAAGCTTGGGTAGACTTGTCTGAAAGACTTGAAAAGGTTGGCTATGTAGGGAGAGGTGACCACTCATATAAAGGAAGAATTGTAGCTAACAGAACAAACACAGGAAAATACTCATTTCTTGCTAGGGCCAAATGGGAGTGGAATACACTCCCAAAAGAAGTAATGGAGACTATGTTAAAGTCAGTAGAAGTTTTCAAAGGTTTTGTTAAAGAGTAAAAACTGCTGTTAGTGAAAGATAGGGTATATATTATATTTGTGTGTTTTGATACTCTATGAGATGACTACGTCATGGTTCTATTAATTTTAGCTACTTAGGTTATAAGTTTATAAGGTTTAGGTTATAAGTTATTACTACTAAGGTTATAAATTATAACATTTTTATATTTTTACAGATTGTGTATAGTAATACAGCAGCCACAGATAGTGTAAAAATGTATATGCATTGCATTGCAATCTAATATGCTAGTAATTTTTTTTTTTTTCTATTAAGAGAATATCCAGGTTCTTCATTGTAACAGTAGTACGTATAGTTTTGAGTGGTGCACAGGTGTTTTGTTGTCTTTAAAGATTGTTGCTCGTCATACGCCGGCAAGTTATAAACAGAGGCTGAACCTCGTTTCTCCGGCCATGTTAAATTCGCACGTCAGTGGCGCGATCTTTATTACATTTAATATCAAATATATGGTGAACATAAGAGGGGAAACAATCTAACACAGACCGAGACTTACAGTGTTGTGTCTTACGTGTTCCAGCACGACCTAGAGCGCCGTGACAGGCCCCCCCGAAACGGACCCCGCGATCTCCCCCACGTGGTCCATTTTCGCATTGCACTGGAAAAGCAGCGAAGTGGAAGGGGGGACGTGGGAAATATATTATCTTATCTGGGTAAGTAATTTGGCAGTGGGCCCTACAATGAAAATTTGACTAATAGCCGGAGTCTACCAACTTGACTTAGGACAAATTGCAACAGAAGCGAATTTTGATCAGGTTTCAGGAAAAAAAACTAGAAAAACCATAAAGAACCCCCAAAAAGCCTAAACTACCATAGGGTGGGGGGGGTCTAATCATCACCTTAAAAAAATTTTTAAAAAAATTTATTTAAAAAAATTGTTTTTTTGAAACTTTTAAAAGGGTTCTAATCTAAATATTTAATTTATTGAGGGTATTTTTTTAAAATTAGTTTGGGGCCAAAGCAAGTCAATGGGTAAATTTTTTTTTGGGGGGGGGGAAAGTTTGTGAAAAAAAATCTTCCTGTAGAAAACCCTCAAGCCTACTATTAAAGGTTTTGGAATTTAGTTAAATAACAAATCCAAAGGCCTTTTGGGTAAGTCTGGATTTTGTTGAATTATTTTGGGGAATCCCTGGAAAAAAACCCTCAGTAAGGGTTTTAAAGGAGGGTTTTATCCCGGTACTCCCAAAAAAAAACTTTGTACATACACGTGAAAAACCTTATCGGGAAATTTTATATTTGTAACATGATTTTTTTGCAATCGTCACTATGTATTCATTTGGTTTTAAAAAAAATGTTAAGCGGGGTTTTACTATAAGCCTTTTAAAGCGTTTTAAAGCCTTAAATAAGGTTTATATAAGGTTTACTCTTCGACACCTAAATTTTGCTCATCTGTTTCCCCCATTTTGTAATTATATGTTTTGACCCACACATCAGATCCTAATATTTTCCTGTCCCTCATGGCTACGGGGTTTGAGTCTCACCCATAGAATTTAGGGGATTAGATTACTCTGGGCCCAACATAAGTGCATCAAACATAACTTTTTACTTTTTATAAATTTTAATGTACGAATTTAAGTAGTCTTTGAATTTGAGAAATCTTTAAAACATTTTAAATTTAGGGGGCCCTATTTTATTTTTTAGAATGATAGTCCAGATATACGTTTACATTGGCTAATTATTAAAAAACCAGAACCAAGGATAAACAATCCGAAACTGTGCAAAATCAGAGGATTTGATATTGTACGGATACATTTTATATGTACAATGTATGACCTTTATATTAAATATATTAATTTCTTACTATACCTGCCCAGGAATGACATACAGCTAGCTTACACAGTATTTTAATGCAATAATGGATGTTCAATTTAAAAAAAAAAAAACAAGCCATTAGAGTCTCTCCCGCTCAAGTCACCATTCTCTTCATGAATTTACGTTTGTTTTTTGCTGTTTTCTTTTGGAGTTGTTTAACTTTCTGATGTTTTTGTTTTACAACGGCATAAACATTCAAACAAACGCTTTAAGAGAAAGAGAATTTGAACAGGCAAGTCTGCAAGTAGCACTGAGGGGGCTTAACATAAAAGAGAATCACGCGGTCGCCAAGCTCGAGGAAGTAGCGCAAGATGCATTGAAAATCGGAAACACTCCACCACAATCAGGACAGCTGGCAGGTATACGTACTTACAGACTCTTGACCTAATACTAGCTACAACCTCTTTCGATAGACTGTACACTTGAAGAATACTTATTCGGGATTTGTAATCTGTCAAGAATGACATTAAAATTCAAAGCCACTACAGCACATACATTGCATTGAGTAATGACTAGGACGCTTCGCAACAGGACTTTTCAGGTCGCGTTGTTGGATGCGCGGAATTGTTTAAAATCAAAAAAAAGCGTAAAATTGCTATTTTCGTAAGAAAAATAATTTTTCGATTTGCGCTCAAATTTCACACGAATATATGAATTCATTAAAATTAAGGTTCTGGAAAAAAATCATGACATTCGAATCATATCATGTAGGTGTTTATAAGAAGAAAGAATTGTTTTCATAATACGATAAATAATCGTATATTGCGATTGTATAAGATAATAATTATTTTGATTGCGCTCAAAAATAACGTGGCAGTTTCTAAGTTCAAGATTTCGGAAGGTAGCCAAAAATTACATCGCGAATTGGAGCCGGAATCGTGTTAACAAACACACAAAAATAATTTAAAAAAAATATTTTTTCTCTAGTGTAGAAGAATGGAGTCTTCGCTACGCTCGTTACTCTCATTCAAAATATCCGTCTTTGAAAATTTTGAGTGGATAGGACCATTATTTACAGGCAACAGTTATTATCAAGCAATACGGTGATTGTGTCTAGGACGCTGCCTGTTCTACCAAGATGAAACAGGTCCCATCCATTTAGAAAGATTTTTTGTAAATTTTGATAGGAAATGATTGATTAAGTTTCTTCTAAGCCTTGTGGAATTTTGTCATACTCCAACTTGATTTGACTCTTGTTCACATGGAAATCTATCTGGACCATAACTTGCTACCAATCTTTTTTTTTTAATGTTTTTGTTATTGACGATGTAAAAAAATTAAAATCTAATTTTTGATGTAGCAAAACAATAAAAAATAAAATGTCGGTGCTTAGTGAGGTGAGCCATCAGACTTTAAAACGCATTTCATTTAGGACCATTTCCACCCTTAAACTACATATAAAATTTCAACACTAGAGATCCAACGCTACATCACATAGGAAAGCATCTCACAACGTTTTTTTTATTAAATTCTTTTACTACATCAGAGCCATTTTCGATAAAACTTACATTAAATATCAAACTTTTCGTTAATCCAATACAATTAATTTTCAGTCATAAAAGTAAGCATAAAAATTTTACGCGTAATAAGGCGGAAAAACATGGGGCATATGTCAGTAACCCTGCAACCAATCACCGTGTGATCATTGAAAAAACAGCTTTTTTGTAACTAGAAAAACGAAGTCCCGCCGCGTTGATGGGGTGAGCTTTTTTGTCAGATTTAGTGAAGGCGAAGACACGTTCCTTTGAAAGGCATTTTTGAATGCATTGTAGGTGTTCTTGTCAACTTTCTCTGTGTTATGTTAATATCAACCTAAAAAAACCATAATTTCATCCTTTTATTCTATGGATTTGGCAAAATTTTTTCAACTTTTCCTTTCAAAAAGCAATTACATCACCATTACCTAATGTCCATGTAAAATTATGAACGTTTGTATGTAGCACAACCCTGTTGGTCATAAGGCCAAACCTCACGGAAATATCGAGTAAAAAAAAAACGGAAACAAAACGTAAAAGTAAGATTCCTCTAAGACAATATTTCTTTGAAATGTGCCTAAAATCATAACATAACTAAAATATTAATGATTTTATCGTTCCCATAAAGTTTCATCGAGATCAGAATAGCCGTTTGCCCGGTCGGCGAGCCAAATATCACCGGAAATATCGCATTAAAAATTCGTAAATACTCGAAGAGTACGATATTCATAAGAAAACATTTCTTCCGATGGTACATAAAAACGTAGTAGCAACGTAGAAATTTAGAGATTTTGAAGGCCACTTTAATTTTTAGCAAGATGCATATGCCGTGTTCGCCAGGTAGAGAGCGCCCACATCAGAAATTATATAAAGAAAAAAACAAAAAACAAACGAGACTAATTTGGGGGGTCACGGAAATTGAAACTTCAGCGTCGCATCAATCCACTGTATCGCATTTATAGAAGCATTTTGGAATAACAATAAGATCTTGAGTACTAAAATAAACAAAATAAACATTATCTGTTTACGGAAAGGCCAGTGATATATTTTTCCACCACTTCTCTGAGATGAGTTACCTAAAAAAATACAATTTAAACGTTTGCAAACAAAATTTATCGTGATTAGTATCACAATACATTGAAAGCTACTGAAGAGAACCTGAGGTATCGTAGCCTTAAGATTTAATTTCACTTGTAAGTGATTTTCTAATACCAGTTTCGATAACATTTCCAATATTTTTGAATGATAATCGCGAAATCAAAAGAGAAAACAAAAAGGGGTAACAATACTTGCAATAGCAATTATAACCAGTTGAAAACAATGTCAAGGACGTGTATACCGAAAAAGGAAAGGGACCAGTTATTGTTGGCTCAATTGGTGAGAACTATAAGAAAAATTATGATGGAAAGAAATAAGAAATTCTTTAAAGGCTTTTACTGATAGCGAAAAAATGTGGTGTGAAGCCCCCTTGGAGGTCAATTTTGATTTTTTAAATTAATGTCTTTGAATTTGATATGTTTTATATTTTTATGCGCATTTTTTTCATCATCATTACATCTATGTTAAAATATCGGCAATGATTATTTGACGTGAAACCAATCAAAATAAATGTATAGGACATAGAGTAAAGAAAGAAAATTGTTTTTAAAATAACCACAGATGAAAACAGTAAGAAGAGGGAAAGGAATCGTCTCCGTAGAGAGCACTTTAAGAGTTCCAAAACTCAATTGACCATGTTTAACCCAATCTTTAGGATATAGATTGAAGTGATGATCACTCCTCAATTAGCCTTTCGGATTTTCAGTCAATTAAGAATTTAAATTTAAAAAATCAATTCCAGGGGGGTATCAAAATCCCGGTGTTCCATTTGCCTGGTCGGGTGCTAACCTAAGCTACAGAGGACGATGAGACTAAAACATCTATAGTAGGTAGGGAAATTCTTGCAGTCATTGGTCCACTGGCGTGTCAATTAGAAACCCATCTTGAAAGTTCCTGTTTGCATGTAAGTAGATTGGAGGATTGTAGACCTAATGTTTTGAAAGAAGGCGTGTCAGTTGACAGGTGAGAAATACTAGCCTTTAACACCAAATGATTACTAAATTCCCTTAAGAATAACTTCGATCGTTTCTTGTTTGTGCATTCTATGCTGCACAAGTAGAAACATATCAAACAAATCAGTTAAAATACTTTATCTGCATTAAAAAAGCAAAATTAAAACGCAAATCGCCACCTTGAAATGGTGGGATTGACGCTTCTACTTTGTACGCTCGCGCCTGTGCGGGGCGTGGAGACTGCGGATCCAGCCTACATAGATGTTGAATATCAATTTGGAAAACGCTTTAGTCCCGCCGCCGTTGATGGATGAGCTTTTTTGTAAGATTTTAGTTTGCGATAAGAAAACTCTCCTTTGCAAGTGCTTTTTAAATGCAGTAGGTGAATGTTGTGAAGTTTCTATCGTAACTTGTTAACTTGTTATAAATAAACCTAAAAAAAACTCACATTTAACCTTTATTCTAGGATTTCTGGATAATTTTTTTTAACTTTTTTCTTTCAGAAAGCAATACATCACCATTACCTTAATTGCCATGTTAAAAATATAAACGTTGTAGCCACACCGATTTGGTCAGAATCGGCCCAAAAATGCTCACGAAAATTCGCCACTTGAAGCGAAAAAAAATCTTTAAAGTACGAAATTTATTTGAAAATATTTATTCGATTAAACCCAAAAACGTGGAAGGACTGTCAATTTCACGTTGGTGTTTTTTTCCCCACTAACGTTACTTCAGGAAAAATAGCTCAGCTGTTTGTTATTTTATTTTTTTGTCTCTTTTCGCTCGTCTACCATGAAAAACGGCATGCGATCTTGATGAAAATTGGAGGGGACCTTCGAAATTCTGAAACTTTAGACTGCCTTCGTTTTTTGTTAGTATAATCAATCAAATATCTATGATTATCGTACTTTTGCGATTTTTTTCAAGTTTGTATTGAGAATATTTTCGTGATATTTGCAAAGTTTACTCCGATATGAGATAAAACTTTATGGGATCATTTAAATTCACTGAAATTTTATATGTTATGATTATAGAGACATTTAAAAAATATTTTATATCGAATTCGTACTTTTACGATTTTTGCCCCGGTTTTAAATACGATATTTTCAGGATATTTGGGCCGAATCAGACCAAACGGGTATGGCTCCAACGTTCATATTTTACATTGACATCAAGATTATAGTGATGTAGTGCCTTTTGAAAGAAAAAGTTGATCAAAATTCATAGAAATAAACGTTTTAAAACAAGATTTTATCAAGTAACTAAAGAAAAAGTGATGAGATTCCACTTAAAAACACAGAAATATTCCAAAAAAAGTTCATCCATCAACGCGACTGGAAAAAGCGTTTTCGAAGCTTCATAGTATTATTATAATGTTTCCTAGTGTTTACATTTTTGATATATTTGTTAACTTTTCATAACCATCTCTTTTTTATCTTTGAGTATCATTTGCCATTTCATTGTCTTCATTTATTTTTTTAGATGTAGTTATGGTCTATGTAAAATTGTACTTACGTGCTGTATAAATCTTTTAATAATAAATATATAAATATATGGTGACGCGTTGGCTAGCATTTGGTTACCTAGTTGCAAAGTGACCAACTTGTCATGACGCGAGTCAGACATTGGAATGATAATAATAACTAAAGATAATGTGCACTTAACGAGACGACAGTTTTAAGTAGAGATTAAACATACTTGGGAACATGGGTTAGATCAGTTAGGAATTAGGGCTAATGTAAAATCACTTAGTATTTCGTAGAAGATATCAAAGCAAATAGTCATGTGTCGGCTACCTATATAAACACACAAGAGGGTTCTAGAAGGTAATTAAGTCAGTGGAGACTAACATGTCACACTGGAGGGGGGAAGGTTATATAAACCCAGGACAGGTAGGGAGCAGGGTTCACTCGGCTCATTCAGATCACTTGGATCATTAGGCGCATTTACTCTTTCATTCATTCTGTTCAATCGTTCATTTGTGTTATGTAATTGTTTAAAGGGTTTTGTGATGGCGTCAATGACGACCATGTAATTAATATACATAGATACAATGTGTAAAGTGTCAGTGTCATTATCCAAGTGTCTGCACATCGAGGGGGTGAGTACCATGCCATTTAATTTGTATACTGTTAAATAAATATCAACAATAATAATAGTAATAATAGTGTTTATACAACTTCGTATTTCCTTCTTTTGGGGTACACATATACCCCAAGAACCCAATACGCCTCACATCTTATTCCTCATGGTTTTCCTTCTTTCCCTATAAAGGAGGTGGTGGCAGCTATAAAGACCAGCCAGCATCCACTCCATGACAAACTGGTAGCCAAGAGGGCCATATGGTTATCACTTGGTACACATATGGTGACGCGTTGGTAAGAATTTGGTTACATTGTTGCATGGAGACCAACTGATAGCCAAGTGTTTGCCATATGGCTACCACTTAGTGAACATATGGTAACCTGTTGGCCAGCATTTGCATATTTTTCCCACCAGGTATCCATATGGTTACTTTATCCATACGGTTTGGACACCAAATGGTTACCATCAGTTCAATAGAAAATTTGATTGGATACCTCTGGCAAACCACTTGGGGACGTTGTTGGTTATAATATATATATATATATGTATGTTTTAAGTATCTTTACGGTAAATAATCACGCACAGTATTATAGAAAATAACTTTAATCCCAACGTTTCAGAAAAAACTATGTTTCCATTTTCAAGGGAAGGGTAAACAAAAATTCAATAAAACAATAACAGCATTATAAAATAAACAAATAGAAACAAAAAACACACTACCTTGCAAAATAGAAAATTACAAAGATCCATTGCAGTGAACCTAAAATCAAATCATTTGGGGTGAGTACACTTGCCTTTTATTTTTAGGTTCACTGAAATTTGGATTTTTGTAATTTCTATGTTTGCAAGGTAGTGTGTTTTTTGTTTCTATTTGTTTATTTTTATAATGCTGTTATTGTTTTATTGATTTTTTGTTTTACCCTTCCCTTGAAAATGGAAACAAAGTTTTTTCTGAAACGTTGGGATTAAAATTTATTTTCTATAATACTGTGCGTGATTATTACCGTAAAGATACTTAAAACATTAACCAAGGATCACGAAAGCTTAAGGGCAAAACAATTAAAATATATAATAAAATATATAAACATATTGTTTTTTACTGGGGCTTTTTGCCGCGAATAATGTATTAAAGAAGAGGGCACTGACTTACCCCTCCTCTCCTGACGTTTCGGGAAAGTCCGCATCTCCCATCCTCAGAGGCCTTCACTCCACGATGTGTTGCCTGGAGGGTCCTTACTCCCCCGGGAAAAAGGGCTGTTCTCGTTGCTGTCACTCTCACGTGTATGTCTACGTCATCGTGCTTATCTCGTAGTGAAACAAGTTTGGATCGACTACGCGTCATAGGTCCTCGTTCGGGTATAGTGACGTCTTCAACACAACAGCTGGAGCTGGGGTCTTGTGTTGACGTCACGACGTTGGGGTTGTTAGAACGTAGCACACGGGCTTCTTTTTGATGTTGTAGGAGAACAGGTTTCCAGGAAATAGGCAACCGTTGTCCGTCATCCCGTTTGTTGAGACTTCCCGGTCGTTTTTCTTTTTCAATAGCCTCTCGAATGATACGCACTTTGAACTCTTGATTGAGGCTAACGTCCCGGTGTTTCAAAGTTAATTGAGTGGCCAGTACTCTTGACGTGTTGGGCCAAACCAGATGTTCTTTGCCACTGTTGACTGCTAAACGGTGTTCATCACGTCTCACCGATATGCGGCGATTAGTCTGACCAACATACACTTTACTGCACGACCCCAAGGAACTCATAAACCCCATGGGCTTCGAGGGGTATATTGTCTTTAGCATTACGTAACATAGGCTTATCTTCTTGTAAGGGCGATAAGTGTTTTTATGTTTTGTTTTGTAAGCACTTGCCTTTTTTTTTCTGAGTCCCCCTTTAAGTACGGAAGGGCAGAATGCTCCCCGGTTTTTTCTTCTGATTTAGTTAGTTTTTTTTAAAGTTAGTTTCCTTTATTAAAAATTAAGATACATTTTGTGAGGGTTCTTTCCCACGTTGCCTTATTTGAAAAAATGTCTGGCGTTGGATCAATAACATAACAATGATAAGCCGGCATACATACAGGGGGCATATAAAAACTATTCTTCTTCGTTACTTTTTTTCAATTGAGTATTTTAACAAAACATTTTAAAACATTGTTGTTTTGGTTTCATCTCACTTTTCCCTTAGTTGCAAAAGTCTGAGCTTTTGAATGCAACAAAAAAACAATGATAACCCAGGTACATACAGCTGGCCATGACAACATTTTCTTCGTTACTATTTTCAAGTTGAGTCCCTTAAAAAAAACTTTATTAAACATTGTTGTGGGGTTTCATCTACTTTTCCCTTATTTTGCAAAATGTCTGAGCTTTTGGTTTTCAACAACAAAAAATGAAAGCCGGCATAATACGCTGACGATGAATACCATTCTTTTTCGTTAACTTTCAAGTTTGAGTTACTTATAAACATTATTAACTTGTTGTTTTGGGTTTTATCCCCTTTCCCCTTTGTTGAAAAATGTCGGAGCTGTTGGATGAAAAAACATAACTGTAAGCCAGGCATACATACAGCTGGCACAATGAAAACCCATTCATCTTCGTTTAATCTTTCAATTGAGTACCTTCTTTAAAACTTTTTATACATGTTGTGTTGGTTCACTTTATTATTTGAAAAATGTCTAAGCTGTCTACCTTTTGTTCGGGGGACGCTGGCGATCAAACATTTTAACGAGGAGCAACATCAAAGTCTAGTTACTGTAAAGCTGACGCTAGTCCCACTAGCACAAGCAAGATTCCACGACGACTCAATAAAACACTCAGCACAGGGGAAAAAAAAGTAAAAAAGCCCCGGGCAAGGGAAGAAAAAAAAACATTGAAAAAAAATGTAAATTAGACAAGTCGAAGAAAGTTTTACCCCGGGTCTAATCCTTAAACAGATGACACCCCTGTTGGCCGGTGGTGGTTGGCGTTCACGTCTCTTCAGTGAACCCTGGACCGCTGGGGGGCCAGGCTTGTTAGTCGGGGCTCGGCGTTCCAGAGTAGGCCCCCTAGTGGGGCCGAGGCGAGTTTGTGCCCCCAAAAGCCATCTCGTCCAGAGCCGTTTCCAGTACTACTCCCCTGTGCTGGTTACCCCCTGTGGAGGGGGTTTTCCTTCGGGGCTAACAAACCACATGTTTCATATATTTACTAACTCCCTGATTTTTGAAATTTTTTTCTTGAAACCTCGTCTCTCTTTTTTTTAAGCCAGAGTTTTCTTCAAATAAACAGTAAACAGTATTATTCTCTACATCTGCTTCTAGGACCACCTAGCAACTTTCCTGCGGTTAGACAGTTCCGATTAGAAATTTTGATTACGTTTATACAAAAAAACTAGAGACCTTTTAATGTCCAGTTTAAAAAACAACGATGCTATAAAATAGGAGTGTAGGCACCCTAGGCCCCTAGTGGGGGTTTTTAAGGACGGGGTATAGGTATCCAGGGAAAGGGGTAGGGGGGGGTTTTTAAACCCCCCGAAATCTAAGCCCAAATTTTTTGTGTGTCCTGTGGGGAAGTTGCCTTCTGAGTCTCTGCATTTTTTACATTTACTGACGGTTGTTTTTCAACCCAATTTTGTTTCTGTGAATTTTTCTTGCGACAGTTTTTTATTGTTTGTGATTCTATGGGAGAAGTGAAGTGAAAAAATAAAAATTTTGTTTTTTGTTTCAAATTTTTTTTTACTTTTTATCGTCGATGTTTTTTTTTGTTATTTTGTTTCAACCTTTTGTTTTTTCTATTTCTTTGTTACGTAATCATGACAAAACAATATTGGATACACAATGATCTCTTTAAAACATATTATGGGTGTGTGTAAAGTATGATTTTCTCGGTAAGTCATTCATGATCATAATTTTTTCTTTGAAAAATGTTTGCATAATGTGTTGATTAATTTTCAAGGGGGCTTTAAACCCCCCCGAAATCAAAGCCAAACCCCAAAAATGATACATTAAATTTTCTTTTTTTTGTTCAGTTGCTCCTAAAATTATTCAAAAAACAAAATGAAACAAGTCTTACTAATAAACACTTAGCAAAAGTTCCCTGCAGAGTTCATATTGAATTTTAGCAGGGGTTTTTTTTGCAAATTGTTTCTATACTCCTTTATTACAACCTAAATAAAGGATTTTTAAAGTTTTTAGGGTTTTGTTGCTTGCACAATTTTTTTCACCGCCGGTACAATTTTTAATTTTGTACCTTAAAGGAAAAAATCGTGCAACGTTTAAAAAACCTAAAAAAACAATAATCCTTATATTTGGGTTTGTAGAAAAAGGGATGTAAAACAATTTTGAAAAAAACCGCTGCTAAAAATTCAATATTGAACTTGAACAACTGATTCTAGTAATTTGAATATAATTGAGTTTCTGGGTTAGTCCCGTCAACTAAAAATCAAAAAAATATTTGTCTTTTTTTAAGCCTCTTTACATCAATTTACTTTTCAGAAGTCTTTATGCATTCTTTTAGAAATATATTTGGGTCAAGGGATTGCCCTTAAATAATTTCGTAAGGTACTGAACCCAGTCCCCCAGTAAACGGGTAATGTTTAGACAAAGAAAAGAATACTTGAATCACAACAGTATTTACAATTGCCATTGTGTTACTACCCTCCCAAGTAACCAGAAAATGTGTGCGCTTTGGGCCATCAGGGCAAAGTGATGGCAAAGTTTTGCGTGAGGGCCCCCTATGGCCATAAGCAACAGCCGACATTGGGTTTACAGTAGGCGGCCCGCCTAGGGCCCCAATAAGCACATTCCGACGTGTCGCGCAAAAGTTTTGGTTGAGGGGCCGCCTATGGCCATAAACAAACCGACAGGTGGCGAACAGTAGGCGGCCCTCCTATGGCCCATAAGCACACAACCGACGGGGGGGCGAACAGTAGGCGGCCCCCCATGGCCTAAGCACACAACCGACAGGCGGCGAACATAGGCGGCCCCCCTATGGCCCATAAGCACAAACCCGACGGGAATCTAATGAGAGAATAACACTTTTGAGATGGTTAAAAAGGAATAATTTAATTGTCAATTTCTCATGTTACCTAATCTTCTCGCTCTTCTTTGTCGTTTTAATAATTTGACGCTCCACATTAAAGGTATACTTTTTAGTATAATTTAAACTACGCAAATTTCGCTAATCATTCTCGTCTTCTTCGCCCGATTAAGGAAATTGAGCTTCACTTTTCAAGGTAATCATTTTAGTATCATTTAAACTTTTTTTTAAATATTAATATAAGGGGATAATATTTTATTATATATTATTCCCGTCCCGAATACTCCGTAGGGTTTCCAAAATAATTTTGATTATTGCATGCAATCGAAAATTTTTTTAAATAATTTCAAACTGTTTTAAATACGGTCTTTAAATTTTTTCAATATGCAGAATTAATCCGCTGTGATAATCTGTCATTTTCTGTAATATTTTTTGCTTGCCGTTCGTAGTGCAAATTTCACATACTTGAGCAGATGGAAGAAAACGAAAAAATCTTTAAAAAAGAAATATATTTATTACAAATAAAATAATATTATATTGATGTTTTTAGAACTACAGCAAAAAAATCGGCTTAAATTTAAAATTTAAAATTTTCCTAAATTTAGTTTATCAATAAAATTTATCATAATATTATACTTGCCAAAAATATTTTTTATTTATTTTTGGGGTTGAGCAGTAGACAACCTTAACATTACAGTAAAAAATTTTGACACGTTTATCCCAGACATAATAATTATTCCGCTTGTAATTTTTTTTGGGTTTAAAGGGCAGATTTTTTTTCTATTTGTAACACTACTCTTTTTCTACAAACTGACATACTTTGGAAAAATTTAACTTACGATTTTTTTTTTCCGCCGGGAGAAAGGGGAAGAAATATATTTTATAAGTGCAAGATATTTAAAGACAAAAATTTTTTCCCAAATAAAAGAAACAAAAATCTCCTTCAAACCAAAATTTAAGCGGGATAGTCCGGGGGATAAGTAATTAATTTATCTTAATCTCTAGGCCTATATAAGGCTACTAGTCTATTAAACCCAAAAATAAAAATGTAGTTTTGAAAATATCAGAATCATTGATAAACTATATTGTTTTTTGTTTAGGCTTTTACAAAAAAAAGGCCCTAGGGAATATTGGTGTAGGCCCTATATCAAAGTAGGAGAGAGGCTTAATTTTGCGATTACTTTACGTCGTCCGTCTGCCCTGTGGACTGGTAAAATTTAATAAATCAAAACCAAAAAAGAGTCCCAATCACTTTTCCGTCAAATTTTTAAATTTATACATTTAGATATATGGGCTGATTCTTTGGTCAATTTTTAAAAAGAACAAATAGGCCACTCTTAAAACAACTCAATTTTAATACATATATTTTGAATCTTTAGTTTTTTGAAGAACCTGAGAGGCTTTATTTATTTCCCTGTAAAAAAAGGTACGAAAATCGAACAAAACGTTTTTACAATGCATTTCACCTGGTCATCTTCATAAGGGGAGCTGGCGCGCTCCACTAGCAGTGACACGGTGGTGTAGCGGTCAGCGTTCCAGAGTCCGGGCCCGCAGGTTGGGGTTCGAGTACGCGATGGGCGATAAAAAAATTTTCTAGGGCTAATAATTTTCTTTATTAACCTGAAATTTGTTATCTTAACACAGTTCACAGAAAAATTTAAAGCTAGCCACATTTTAAAAAGATATACAATTTTAAACTTTTGTCAGTTTTAAAATTTTCATTTTTTTTGGGGCGTGACTTCCCCTGTCTCTACTGTGGGCTAGTGTTCCCGAAACATTCTCACCGGGGCCGTAAGCATCCGTGTGAAAAGTGAAGCAACTGTCGGGTTTGCTACAGCGGCCCCCTGGGACCATAAGCGGCGAACTGATGGAAAATGTGTATCGCCGGCATGGCCCATAAACACAAAAAATGCAGCACAGTTTTCGAAAAATGATGGGTTTTTTCTACGTGGGCCGCTTATGGCCCTAAGCGGCACGTTGCTTATGGCAAAGTTATGGGCGCCCGGCCAATTCATAAAGGGGGCCCTAAGGCATCGCCGCTTTGGGCCATGCTCAATATGGCGATGTTACAGTCCCATAAGATGCCATCACTTTTTGCTACTTGGGGTACCCATATTTACAAAGAGGCTTTGCCGCGTGCAGCTTTTTAACCTGCAGGTCTACATGAGCGACGCTAAGAACCGCAAAAAATCCAATGACAATGAAAGAGTTCGTATTAGCAAAAATTAGTCCATTACATATTCATTTTTGGGCTGACAAACTCCCTGTAATTTATTTTAGTCAATGTAGTGGTCGGGTTGATGGGCTTTGGGCCCCCCACTTTGTGTAATAGCGCGCGTGCAGTTTTTTATCACTTCAATTAGAAAAAGTATAATTTTTATAGATTGAGCGATATTTTTTTAATAGCATAGCATAACAGTTTGCTTTTTCGGTAATATTTGAATGGAATGGCTCGTGGTGTCATAGTCTAGCATTTTCAAGCTCTTGCGGATTTGCCCGGGGAAAATTAGGAGCAGCCGTGGAGAAAGTGCCAGGCGTGACATTCGAAGGGGGGGCACACATCAATAAAATAATTAATCATACCGGTACAATCAAATGCGCACGTCCAAGCAAAGGTTTTGGGGCAAACACCCAACAAAAATTGGAAATTATACATGATAAATAGACAAAGTAATTTTAAATGCAGTTTTTATGTGATGGCGATGGACAAAATAAAAAACCAAAAAAAGAAAACAAGTTGATCAATAAGGAAGTTAATATTTTAAATATGCAAGTTTATGATTAAACTCATATTATATTCAAGTTTACTTTTAACAAAAATGTACACATGCTACGATTTGTGTAAAAAAAACAATCATTTGGAACTAACTTCCTTTAAATTTGATATGGAAAAAGTAGAAGGGGTTAAAATTAAAAAAATAGATTAACTTTAAAAACTTGCAAAAAAAATTTCCCCACTTATACTCCCACTTATAATTTAACCCTAAAATATTTTTCTCTTTCGTTATTTTTAAACTCTGTAATATTGGGTTTATTAGGGGGGTTAACACAAAATTTTTTACGAAAAATTCCAGCCTATTTCCTCGAACCATTTAGGGTGATTAATTAGCCCTAAACTTTGGGGAAAATCTCTGAATATTATATAAAATGCTTTTATTCTTAAGAACTGCTACGATTTATATTTAATCCTTCAAATTGTCACGTTAACCAAATTTTTTCTATAAATTACACCCCCCAATTATCAAATTTTCCTTTTTCACTACCTTTTATCTTTAGGGGGGTTTCCCCCCTTTTTTTGGATTTTACCTAAAAGATTATTATTTAATCTATAGTTTGGGGTAATCTTTTACCCCTTTTATACAATAGTAAATTTAATTTAATTACTTTATTTTTTTATTTTTTCGGTTAAACTTTGGGGGGGTTTTATACTTACATATCCGAAACCTTATGGAATTTTTAATTACTCACAAAAAAATTTAAATCCCCAACAGCTCTAAAATTTGGCTATTATATAGTATTAGGGGCTCCCCCTATGTTTACATTTATTGAATTATAAGGCCCTTAAGTTAATTTTAAAATAATAGCCTTCAAAGTTGTCAATAAAAATTAAACTCTTTAGGGCCCTTTGTAAAGCAAGTTTACCCTTTTAGAATTTCAGTCTGATATCATGTCATTGACTAAGGGGCCTGGGAGAAGAGGGCACCCTCGTAAATAGATTTACAATCTCTGCCCTATTATACTCCCGCCATTTTTTACCGCGACAATGGTTTTCTCAACCCAAACACAAAGAATTGGAACTTTAACTTTTTCTTCGGAGCAATCTGGGTAGTCGGAATCTTTAAGACTTTTTTTAAATTTGAGCTGAACTAGGTCAACCTGGATCTCTCATTGGTGAGATCAAATTTTTTAATGTTATTTTAACTGCCCACGCTTTCGTTATAAATTTTCTTCATAGTTATACCCAATAATTTGGGGGATTTGGAAATTGATTATACCTTTAAGTTGGTTCCCAGTGGCAAAATGTGTACCTATACCTATCGAAATTGATCAAGTAGGCGTCGGTAGCATAAATAGACCAACCACAATCTTGTCAAGATTATACAAATTTTGCCCGATTTACAAGATCTTGCCAAGATTATACAAATCTTGCCAAAATTTTAAAAAGATTTTGGCAAGATCTTGGGGAAGAAAAAAAACAAAAATCTTACAATACAATCTTGCCAAGATTTTTTCACCCCGGGAGTGAGTTTGGCCTTTATTAGGGGGGTAAGGTTTGGCTGTATTTCTACAAATTTTTGTTATGTGGTAACAATTCTCTGGACATTGAAAAACACATGACTAATCAAAAATGGTAAAGTCCCGAATTTCCTCTCCGAGTCTTTGAAAAAAACCCGGAAAGATGTACCCCGGGCGGTTCCCCGCAGTTGGGCACTTAAGAAAGACCTGAACCAGCAGCTGCACGACAAAAGTGATATCATAGCCGCAAGGCGTCGTCAGGTGCCGCGGCCTCTCTGCGCCCCCCCTGGACCCCCCCCCACTTCAACTGACGCGCGCCTCTCCGTGACGACGCCACTCGTTACACCACGCTGCCCGCCTGATTACATAAATTTTTTAAACTGTGGCGTGTTTCTTACGATGTCGAGTTGTGCCGTGCGAATACTACATCTTCTGGGCAGAAGTTCAATGCGGGGTGGGTGTTTGACAATTTTGAAGTTTATTTAAACATTTAAACATTTTTCCATAATGCTGCTGTCTCTTTCTGGGAAAGAATCTCTAGGCTACATTCAGCAGTTGATGGAATATTTAAATACGGTAATTTATGCAAAGAGTGTGATACAACAATGCTCACATGCTCTGTTGGAATGATACGTGTTCTAGCAGCTGCATTAATCTGGTCATTACTTGACTATGTAGGTGTAGGCCTACCTACTCATTGTGAATATCTGGACAAACGGTGATGTCGTCGAGTGTGTTTTAAAAATTGAATGTAGCAATTTTGTTTGGCGTTGAAATACTACATGAACATCGTAACTCCTTATCTAAAATGATTTATCCGATGCTAGCAAGGCTGTTGACTGTTGTTGGCTGTTGTTGTTGCTGTTGTTGTTGCTGTTGTTGTTGTTGTTGCTGTTGTTGTTGTTGTTATTGTTGTTGTTGAGAATGTTGTGAGCTTCACGTTGCAATCTTCAAACCCACAAAAACTCAAGGAGATTGTTCTTCGTGGGCAACTTATTCTACGTACTTAAGTTTTGGTTGACAGAATCTTCCAAATTGGAGCTCGCTTATCGACTGGACAAAGCAATGACTGAGGGACAAGATCATTATTTAACAGTGTTAAGCAAGATACTTGAGTAACAGTGTTCTTCTTCGTATCCGATTGTATAGATTGTCGGTGAGATTTAATTTGCTCAGGCTTTAGATTAAAGTAAGAGTAAAATGCTGGTGATTATTCGTTACTTCAAATCGTGTAAGAAATCTAAATCAAGTTTTAATGCAGTAGATGTCATTTGGTAACAATCTCTCACTGTTGTAGAGTGGCAGATTAACATTGCTTTTACATTCTTTTCCCATCTTGCAAATTATGTGCAATCGAAGTTGTACGTACCATTTTCAATAATCATAATAGTAAATAGGTGATTATTATAAAGATGAGTATCGGTATTGAAAGTTTTTGAACCCACCCACCGGCAGTATGCGATATTAGTTTTTATTTCATTCAAATTGCCGATTATGGCTACTGATTGTTTTGTGGCAATATGACGAAAGTTGACTGATTATTTCTGTGCAATTACACATATAGGGCTACTTTCTATAACTCTGTAAAAGAAATGTGCCAATGGATTTTGTGAATCATTCTAAAAGACAACTTTTGAAGCTTAAAATTTGTGAGCGTTGTGAACTAGATATCGTATATGATTAGTTAATTAATAAGCGTGAGCAAAAAATTGCTACAGTGTGACCAACAGAATTTTGTTTTCTCGGATTGAAATATAAATACCGGTACTCAAAAGTGTCAAAGATTGAATATTATATTATTATTTATTATTATTATTATTATTATTATTATTATTATTATTATTATTATTATTATTATTATTATTATTATTATTATTATTATTATTATTATTATTATTACTATTATTTATTTCTTCATGCTTTCACAGCCCGAAATATTACAGAAATCAAATATTTTACGAGTCATTTCGCTGTGTTCGCTTTTTATTAAATTACCTGACGTTTCCAATACCAATACCAATAATTACCAATAATTTTAATGGGGATATTGGTGGTTTTAAATTAAGCAAAACATGGAGTCCGATGATAGGGAAACTACTCTCAAGACGACAACAACAACAACAACAACAACAACCACCACCACCACTACTGCCACAACAACAACAGCAGCAGCAGCAGCAGCAACAGCATCAAGGAAGTCAAGATGTTTTTAGTTCTTTGGACAATGAAAATCAGAGCCAAAGAAGAAGCAAAAGAATTCAACAAAAACAATCTCAAATGTAAAGTTTTTCAGTGTTGCCTCAGATGATGATACGCACAGACGTATCGAAACGTCAGGTAATTTAATAAAAAGCGAACACAGCGAAATGACTCGTAAAATATTTGATTTCTCTATTATTATTATTATTATTATTATTATTATTATTATTATTATTATTATTATTTTATTTTTCTTCTTTTCTGCTCTCCTTTGCACCACCGAGCTCATCTCGAGCCAAGATGATGCGAGAGTGCACCTAGCGTGGGGACCCAACGGTGGTGGGGAACGACAGAACTCAGAGGCTGAGGACCTTCCGCACGATGTTGCTTGTACCAAGGATTGCAGCCTTCTGCATGACACGAACGTGCTTGTCCTTCAGATGGAGCTTCTCCTTTGCCACTGACCACTCCTTGGTGACCAAACCGTTGACGGAGACGACGACAGGAACGATATCAACGGACCTTAGCTTGTATATGTCCTTGAGTTCTATGGCGAGCGGCTGGTATTTTCGCCTCTTATTGGCTATTGTGCTGACCACATGGCCATCTGAGGGGATGGCGATGTCAATGATGGTTGCCGTTTGAGCTTTTTTGTCAAACAAAACCAAGTCTGGCCTATTTGCCTCGACCGCCCTGTCTGTGACGATGACAGAGTCCCACAGCAGCTTAGCGTTTTGGTTGCGTAGGACTTGCTCGGGCCTACACTTGTAGTACGGTCTTTCTCGTCCACGAGGCCGTACTCCTTAGCCAGTGCTTGGTGTACCACTTTGGCTACTGCGTTATGGCGCTCAACATACTCCTTAGGCGCTAACTCAGAGCATCCACTTGTGATGTGCTGGATGGTCTCGCTGGCCTTCTTGCAGAGACGGCAGCAATCTTGGACGTCGTTTTTGAGAATGTATCGGTCGTAGTTCTTGGTGCGCACCACTTGATCCTGGATTGCGAACACGAACCCCTCCGTTTCACTGAAGAGGCCTGCCGTGCGGAGCCATTCCGTCGAGGGTTTCAAGTCGGTGTGCTCCCCAGTGAGCTCGGCTGCAAACCTACCGTGAAGGAGCTTCTCCCTCCACTGTTGCATTCTTTCTGCCGCAGTCTTAATGCTGAAGTGCACTTCTTCGTCTCGCAAGTGAAGTGGCGTTTAGTCTTGATCCTGTGCACAGATGGCCTTGTGCAGCTGATTCTCACGAGATAAGAAGTATGCTCGGAGTTGGTGTTCCTTGCTGTGGCATAGCACCTCGACACTGAGCAGCCCTCTTCCACCAACATTGCGCGACAGGTACAATCGCTCCACGGAGCTCCTCGGATGTTGCATCCTGTGCTTGGTAATGACGGAGCGGATCTTCCAATCGAATGCCTGCAGGGCAGTGTTGGACCATCCGAAAACGAGGTAGAGTACCCCGCACCCAAATAAAGACAAATGAAATAAATCTCAACTTAACAAAAAAGCCTCATGTATAAATATCACACCCTAAAAAAATAGCTCTAAATAATATTCTTATAAAAAGGATACTAGCATACTCAGCCAAAAAAATTAAAGCAAATCCCCCTCTTCTGTATTCAACATTAAACCCTGAAACCAATTCAGATTCACCCTCAGCAAAATCAAAAGGAGTACGATTAGTCTCAGCCAAACATGATGCCAACCAACTTAAAGCTAAAGGAAATACAAATACTAGAAATCAAATATACTCCTGATACTTAATAAATTCATCTAAACAATAACCCTCCACTAAAAAAACAAAAGATAATAAAATTAAAGCCAGACTCACTTCATAAGAAATAGTTTGAGCCACCCCCCGTAGACCCCCTAGTAAAGCATAATTTGAGTTAGAAGATCACCCAGCAATTATAACTGTGTAAACCCCTAGACTTGTACAACAAAGAAAAAATAATAAACCAAAATTAAAACTATATATACCACTTAAATAGGGTATAATTATTCATACTAATAAAGACAAAAATAAGCTAAAAACTGGAGAAAAATAATAAGGTAAATAATTAGAAAGAGCAGGGTAAGTCTGCTCCTTTGTAAATAACTTAATAGCATCACAAAAAGGCTGAGGAATCCCCGCAAAACCTACTTTATTAGGACCCTTACGAATCTGAATGTAACCTAATACCTTACGTTCAAGTAATGTCAAAAAAGCCACCCCTACTAGAACACAAATAATTAAATTAAAGAACCAACTAAAGGTAACACACTATCATATATAAACAAGTTCGATCTGTAAAATACCTTTACATAAATGGATCCTAAATCCATTGCACTTATCTGCCAAAATAGAAATTAATATCAATCAATAAATAAAGAAATATTATTCCCAATATTTGGTCCTTTCGTACTAAAATATCATAATTAATTAAGGATAGAAACCGACCTGGCTTACGCCGGTCTGAACTTAGATCGTGTAAGGATCTAAAGGTCGAGCAGACCTAAACTTTGAACATCTACATCCAAAATTACCCTTAATCCAACATCGAGGTCGCAACCTTTTTTGTCGATAAGAACTCTCAAAAAAAATTACGCTGTTATCCCTAAGGTAACTTAGTCTTATAATCACTAATAATGGATCAACAATTCATAAATCAAGGGTTAAAATTAAAAGAGTTTTATTTATCTTTCTGTCACCCCAACAAAATAATTGACAAACTATAACATAAATTCCACTAAATAAATTATAATTATTAATTATAAAGCTCTATAGGGTCTTCTCGTCCTTTAAATAAATTTAAGCCTTTTGACTTAAAAGATAAATTCTAAAACACTTATACTGAGACAGTCAATGCCTCGTCCAACCATTCATTCCAGCCTCCAATTAAAAGACTAATGATTATGCTACCTTTGCACGGTCAAAATACCGCGGCCCTTTAAATTAAATTCAGTGGGCAGGTCAGACCTTAAATTATTATCATAAGGACATGTTTTTGTTAAACAGGCGAGCATTATTTGCCTAATTCCTTAATATAACCCAACATTACAATAATGTCAACAAATAATTAATATACTAATTTCATCATTATTACTAATTTTAATAAATTTAAAATCACATTTTGATAAAAAATTTAAACTTTATATAAAATCATATTTAACAAAAAATAAATTATATAACATCCTTTAAAAGATGGCTAATTCTAAGCCTACAAAATTTTTATTAAAATTACCTTCTTATAAATTATATCTAGAAGCTTATCCCCCTAAACATTTTTATTAAATTACATTTAATTTAATAAATTAAATTAATGATATTTAATAAATGAATTAAATTCATTTCTCAAAAAACCAGATATCTTAAAGAACGGATAACGTTTCATACCTAACTATTTCTATTTAATAATTATTCCACATTAAATAACAGAAATAGTTAGCTCTCTTTAAATCGGGAAATATAAATATTTACAAATTATTTAATAAACCCTGATACACAAGGTACAATAAATCAAATCTACTTTTATATAATTAAATTTTCAATATATTTCAATAACCTCTCACAATACAATTAAACTATCATTCAAAAAATTTCATCGATAACCTCTACAAAAACTTAAATTAAAAAAAATGATTTTATTAAAAAATAATATATCTCACAAACTCATAATAAATTTTTTATTTTCAAATCAAACTGAATTGCACAGTGAATTCTCAGTGTAAATGAAATGCTTAACTAATCAAGCTCTGATTTGAACTTTCCAGGTGCACCTTCCGGTACACCCACTTTGTTACGACTTATCTCATCTTAATTAACGAGAGCGACGGGCGATGTGTGCATGTTTTTTGAGCCAAAATCAATTTAATATTATAAATAAAATTACCTTCAAATCCACCTTAAATCAACTAAGTTTCAAGTCAATTTCCGTATAAATAAATTTATTGTAACCCATCACCACTTAACCATAAACTGCACCTTGACCTGACATCATTCCTTCATAAAGAATTTAGAAAATTCATCAACCCTAATAGGATATTCTGAGGACGGAGGTATACAAGCTGAATACAAAATTAAGTAAGATATAACGTGGACTATCGATTACGGGACAGGTTCCTCTGAAAGGACTAAAACACCGCCAAATTCTTTGAGTTTCAAGACCATAACTACTACTACTCAAGTATTCACATTTAACATTTAAAATATAGGGTATCTAATCCTAGTTTAAAATTTAAATTTCATAGACGATCATTTTTCCCAATAAGGTAAAACTTACTTTCATAGACGATCATTTAACTACTAAACTAAAAACATTTACTTGAGCCCCTCGTCTAACCGCGGTGGCTGGCACGATTTTTACCGGCCCTATAAAATTCACTAATAACAAATTACTTTGATTAATAAAATTAAATACTGCGAATAAATTAATAAAAATTTAATCTTTTAGAATAAACATGATATAACTCGCATAAACTTACATGTAAAATGAACTTAAAATAAATATATAAGCAAGAATAAAACTTTATAAAATCAAACAAAAAATAACGGAACAAAATAATATACCCGAAATTTGAAATATCAATGAATCTTAAAAAGTTTAATATTTAATTACAAATGAAAATAAATACAATTATACCTATTTAAACCACAATTAGTGAATTATTTTCAGTAGTTCCTGCCTACTTTCCAATGACTATTATCTACTTATAATAATTCAAAATATAAAATTTAACGAAAATAAGATTAACTGCACCCTAATCTTAAATTAACGCTTAATATCTATATCAGTAAATATAATTCAGAATTAAACATTAATATCTGCCCCATAGTAATATTTAATTTAATTTATTTACATAACATTAATTAAGGTATAGTTCAAAATAAACCTTTAATTTAATTAACATTTAATGAAATTATTAAAGTTCAAATTCTTAAATAGTTCACACTTATTTATAGGTATTTTTATCTTATTAAATATAAAAGATATTAAATCAACTTATGATGACCCTCATTTTTTTAAGACTATAAAATGAGGGTCATCGATAAAATTTTTATCTATATTATAAATAACTTATTATTTATATTAAATACTTATATTTATATAAATAATTATATATTAAATATATCATTATTATTAATTATATATTTATCTATATATATATAAGTATTTAATATATATATAAATCTTCTTTATTTTTTTCTTTATCTATAATCATAATAGGTATATAGGAATATAGTATATAATATAAGTTCTTATTATACACCAATAAATTTCTCTAAATTAAGAACTTTGTGATTATTTCTCCTTAGGCCTATTCCGGGGGAGCATCGAATTTTTTGAAAAAAGTGAAAAAAATCGATTTTTCTCCGAAATTGGCCTAAAAATCCAAAAATTTGTGCTTTCGCCTAAATTTAATTTTTAACAACTTAAATGGGGAGAAAGCCATTCCTTATTATAAGGCCATACACATTTTTACTTCCAATAAAGTAAGAAATGGTGCCTGATTAAAGGGTTATCTTGATAGGATAAATCAAGTAAATTAAATTTACTCTCATTATATCCAATAGACTTGAACTATTACTTAGAGTATCAAAAACTCTTGTGCACCCTACACTAGGACATAAAGAAGGATAAGCTAACTAAGCTATTGGGTTCATACCCCACTTATAGAAGTTTTACCCTTCTTCCTTCTAATGTTTAACAATCCAACCAAATTTCTATTTATTATAACCCTAATAAGAGGGACATTAATTACTGTATCAGCTAATTCTTGATTTGGGGCCTGAATAGGTCTAGAAATTAATTTATTATCTTTTATCCCCTTAAGGTAGCTCAAGCGAATGTAATCTCTAGTTTTTGAGAGATTTATGAGATTCCATATATCGCTCAAAATAAACAAATAACGGACAATTAAATAAAACACACTTTGTTTACGTATTTTAAAATGAATGAAGCCGAAATGAAGCTCACTTTTAAAACAAAATAGCCACATAACAGGATTTTTTTATTGTTATTATTCACAGGCTGTGATTTGACTAGTGTATTTTTGTTTTTTCTAATAAATAATAAAACACGGTTTGTGCATCAAATAAAGACAAAATTGTGTTTCTGAAACGCTTTTAAATAAAATAAATATTATTGGTGTTTAGTTTTTATTTAATTAGATGCATATTAAAGGTATTAACTACCAACAAAAGATCTGGCATCACTGTAATCACAGTGTCTCGCGGGCCCCTACAACAAGCTGCAGGCCTAGGCCAACGATATTCGTGAGAACTGCCAATTCGTATTTGTATCATACCAAAATAATTAGTAATGAAATATGTATGATATATGTAGCATTTTATTAAATTAAAGAAACATTGGCAGAATACTTTAAAGAGTAAAACATGCATTATTGCCAATTACAAAGCGTTTATAATTATTTGAACCCAGCGCGCACACAATAGTCTGCGGCAGACTGCATCAGTATCTCTCTAAGCGGCCGGCAGCCACAGTACACTTTGGCTCAGGCATAGCGCGTCCGCGTAGCACGCGAGAGGTAGCCGGTTCAAACCCCGGCTCTGACTACTTTTTTACTTTTTTATTTTTATCCAAAAATTATTGTTTACGTATTATCTGAAATACATTTTATTACTGTAATCTTTTAGTGCAATTTACTCTAAAATAGAAAACTTTTTAACCAGTCTGTATTTGCCTGTAGGAGCTTTCACTTATGATATGACGAAGCCCGACTTTTATACGGCCCTGTTACCCGACCCGTCCACATTACCCGCAGGTTACCAGGGTAGTAACACAAAAATCGAGTGGGTGGGGTGTCTAATGATCTGCTAAAAATCGCGCTCATCAATAATTATCGTAATAGCCGAGATGTACTGCTGTCCAGTAAATAATGACATACTGATGAAGTGGTAATTTACAATCACGTAAGAGGAAGACTGTTTTACTATAATGTGGAAAAGGCCAACTGGCTAGTTGCTATATAAAATGAAGAAAACTCATTGTTCCCTGTTCTTTGATCTGCTGTATATCTAGTCACAACAGTCTAGTCAAGGTCACGATGCGTTGTCGTGTTTGGTTCGGGGGGGTGGGGGTGGAGATCGGTAGTGCACTGGCTGTCGAGCAGATAAATCTGGCTTTCAAGCAAGATAAGGAAAAATTATATTGTACAATTTTGGTATCGTGCATCTCATTCTCCACACTACTCCGCCATCTCCACAACACTGCAATTACATAATAGTACATCAATACATTCATTGTGTATTGGGTCAGGAATCTGTCATTTTCTAACATCCTTCTCCTACCAAATGCAATTTATTGTTGAAATATAAAGCGCATAATATATGTAATTAATAATTAATTGCAACTTCATTGGCTGCCTGTATAAAACAAGTACCTATTATCTTTCTATTAATTCTTATACCGGTTCAGTAGCAAAATTACATTTTGAAATTTCCCTGCAAATGTGCTAAAGGCTCTAAGCCAATAAGATCAGAGTTAAGTTTACAGGGTTGCCAAGTCAAATCGTCAGGTTGCACTTCAGGATGCTATAACTTCTAAATTGGTTCAGGAACGTACTATTTTCGTGTCTATATCATTCGGAATTTAATATTCTTTAAGAAAACAGTTTTTAACAAAATTTATTCACAAGAAGTTATTTGAAATCATAAGTAAAGTCGAAAAGTGTATGTATTTCCATGTCCCCGCTATGGATAGGCACCTTCAACTTAGACCTAAACTATCGTAAGTATTCAGAACCTACTTTTTCTTTTTGCCTTATTGTGTATTAGGTAATATCTGTTAATATGCCAAATTTGAAATTTTTTTATTCACGTCGAGATACGCTTGAGATTAGAAGAAGATTAGAGCATTACATCCCTTATCAGACGAAGATGGTCATGACGGGTAATTTTCTTTATCTTTTATACAGTTGTTGGAGGTAGTATATTATCTTGAGTACTTTTTCCTGTACCTAGTATAATTTGTTTACCTTTAATTTTAAAGACTTTAGCTTTAAGAGTTAGTGTGTTGGGGGGTTGATTAGGGTATGAATTGGCTAAGTTTGCTTTAAATTATGATTTACAAACTTTACGATTCCATTTATCAACAAGTTTTATGGGTTCTATATGATTTTTGCCTTTTATTTCAACTTATGGAGTTAGAAATGCTCCATTACAGCTAGGAGGTCATGTTTATAAATCTTTTGATCAAGGTTGAAGAGAGTATTTAGGTGCCCAGGGGTTATACAAATTATTTGTGTAAGTATAGTTCTTCTTTAATACAAAATTGACAAAATAATGATTTAAAAACATATTTAATTAGTTTTATATTTTGAGTAATTATTTTATTAACTTTAATGGCTTTTTACTCGAATAGCTTATTAGAGCATGACATTGAAGATGTTAGGGTGATTTTTTTAAATCTTTGAGTAATCCTTATTTATAAAAGTGAGGCCTTTATTTTTACAGTGAAAATGTAATGTTTTAATTAAACTATATAAATAGAAATGTAAACGGAATTTAACCGCTAAAGGGAAAAGTTAGCAGCTTTTTCTTGAACATCACATTTCCTTAATTGGAATGTAGCATTCAATGATATCATTAACAGTGATACGCCTCCTTTTGGCTTCAATTAACAGTTAAGTAAGGATAAATTGATTATCTAGGTTCAGGTCGAAACTGAGAGCGATATATCGCTTCTTACTTAAGACAGATTGAATAAATCAATACTTTTCGGATGCAAACCAAATGTTATACTTAACTACAGTCCTAGTCAGCTCATTCAAGGGCTCCTTGATTTCATTCATGGTAAAGACCTAAGAGTAAAATTAGTAAAAAGAAAGATCTAACCATAAGTCAAACTGATAGATTTGAAATAGGCAGAATAATAATTATTGGTAAAAGTAGGGCAATTTCTACATAAAAAATTAAGAAGATTACTGCAATTAGGAAGAATCGTAGAGAAAAGGGTAATCGTGAAGAACTTTTTGGATCAAACCCACATTCGAAGGGGGATCTTTTTTCTCGGTCAATAATTGACTTTTTTGAAAGAATTGATGCTAAAGATATAACTACGATGGATAGGGTAATGATTACAGTTGCAATTATTATAAGATTTAGGATTATCTACCCTGAATTTTTTCAGGCCTTTTGATTGGAAGTCAATTATACAATCTATACTAGGTAGATATTTATCTACCTCATCAGTAAATTGAAATATATAGGAATAGTCAGACTACATCAACAAAATGTCAATATCAAGCAGCAGCTTCAAATCCAAAGTGATGATTAGCGGAAAAATGAGATTGATTATGTCGTAGGAGACATACTAATAAGAAAGTTGTTCCAATAAGAACATGAAGCCCATGGAACCCTGTGGCTACGTAGAATGTGGACCCATAAACAGCATCAGAAATTGCAAATGGGGCTTCAATATATTCATAAGCCTGTAATATAGAGAAGTAGATCCCTAAAATTACGGTGAAAAATAATCCTTGTAGAGCTTGAGTGTGATTATTTTCTATAAGTCTATGATGTGCTCAGGTAACTGTAACTCCAGATGCTAATAAAATAGCAGTATTTAAGAGGGGAATTTGTAGGGGGTTAAAGGGAGTGATTCCTGCAGGAGGTCATATAGCTCCTAATTCACATGCTGGAGCTAAACTATTTATGGAAGAAAGCTCAAAAAAATCTTAAGAGAAAGAATACTTCAGAAATAATAAAAGAATTATTCCTCATCGTAACCCTAAAGTTACTGGGTAAGTATGTAATCCTTGGAAAGTACCTTCTCGGGTAATATCTCGTCACCATTGAAGTATAGTTAATGATGTAATTAAGAGTCCTAGTATTAAAAGTGATATATCATAATGATGAAATCTTTTTAACTAATCCGGATACTGTGGCTAGAGCCCAATGGCTCCAGTAAGAGGTCAGGGACTTTGGTCAACTAAGTGATAAGGATGGTTAGCGTGTGCAGACATTAGTTAACTTCTCTAGAATACAGGGTTCTTAGAACGGCAAATACATAACATTGAATGATAGCAACCGCTGATTCTAAAACTAGTAAGGCAATTTGAGCTACAATAAGGAGGGAAAAAGAATAGAATAAGTTAAACTTGGGCCTGTATTACCAAGGAGAGTTAAAAGAAGATGGCCAGCAATTATATTAGCTGCCAGTCGTACGGCAAGAGTACCGGGTCGAATTACATTTCTAATTGTTTCAATACATACCATAAATGGTATAAGTACTGCTGGTGTTCCTTGAGGTACTAAATGAGCAAATATGTGTTGAGTATGGTTGATTCATCCATAAATTATGAAACTAAGTCATAGGGGTAATGCGAGAGCTAGAGTTAGTGTAAGGTGACTAGAGCTTGTAAAGACATATGGAAATAGCCCTAAGAAGTTATTAAAAAGAATCAATGAAAATAGGGAAATAAATATAAATGTACTTCCTGCATGTCCAGTTGGTCCTAATAGGGTTTTAAATTCTTGGTGTAGGGTTAAGAGAATCTTATTTCAAATTAGATTATATCGTGAAGGTATAAATCAATAAAGTGAAGGAATTAGTGTTAATCCTAAAATTGTACTAATTCAATTTAAAGATAAATTTATGATGCTAGTTGTGGGGTCGAATACAGAGAATAAATTAGTTATCATTTTCAGTTTAGGGGTGTCTGAGAGATAGACTTACTTATGGAAGTTGTTGGAGACTGAGGTATGAAAGAGTAATAATTTACACAATTGAATACGAGTAAAATTAATGAAAAGGCAATAAATAAACTTAATCATCTAATAGGTGCTATTTGAGGCATTAAAGAATACTAGATTAATACTAGTATTTTTAGTATGACATACTAAGGTTATATTTTAACTAATTCTTTCACCAGAAGTAGTTGCTAGACTACTATCAAATGGTTTAAGAGACCACTACTTGCTTTCAGTCATCTGATGACGCCTCATTTAAAGATGAGATTCAATTAATAAAAATGTTAGTAGGAACTCTTTCGATTACAATAGGTATAAATCTGTGATTGGCTCCACAAATTTCTGAACATTGACCGAAGAATAGCCCCGGTCGTCTAAGAAGGAAACTAGTTTGATTTAATCGACCAGGTGTTGCATCAACCTTCACCCCAAGGGCTGGGACTGTTCATGAATGTAATACATCGGCTGCTGTAATTAAAATTCGGACTTGGGTATTTATAGGCAGAACAGCTCGGTTATCCACATCTAATAAGCGGAACCCATTAGCTCCTAGTTCATTATAGGGAGTTATATAAGAGTCGAATTCAACTTGTATAAAATCTGAATATTCATAACTTCAGTATCATTGGTGCCCAATTGTCTTAAGAGTCAATGCAGGATCTCTAACTTCATCTAATAAATATAATAGTCGGAGGGAGGGAAGGGCAATAAAGACTAAAGTAATTGCCGGGAGGATAGTTCAAATAACTTCAATGGTTTGACCATCTAAAAGAAATCGGTTAATATTTGAATTAAAAAATAGTGTTGCTATTAAATATCTAACTAACGTAGTAATTATAATTAGAATTAAAAGGGCGTGATCATGGAAAGAATGTTAATTGTTCTATTATTGGTGAGGCGCTATCTTGAAGACTTAAATTAGCTCATGTTGCCATTAGTTATATACTCCTAATAGATGGTCAAACCTTCATATTTGGAGCTTAAATCCATTGCACTATTCTGCCATATTAGGAAATATTAATTTTTAATATTTAAATGCTAGTTGTTGATCCCGTTAAAATTGGCAATTCAGCGTAACTGTGCTCGGCGGGCGGGAGATTTTGGAATCATTCAATTGAAGTAGTTATTTGTAAGGGAAAGAGGGCAATTCGGTTAGTAATCATTCTTTCTCAAATAATAAAAATAAAGAATAATACCCCAATGAATGAGATTGTTGACCCTACAGAAGAGACAATATTTCAAGTTGTGTAAGCGTCTGGATAATCTGAATATCGTCGAGGTATCTTAGCTAATCCTAAGAAATGTTGTGGGAAGAATGTTAAATTTACCCCTAAGAATATAATTGTAAACTGAATCTTTAGTCAACGAGGGTTTATAGTTAGGCCAGTAAATAGGGGGTATCATTGAATAAACCCGGCTATAATAGCAAATACTGCTCCTATAGAGAGGACATAATGGAAGTGGGCAACTACATAATATGTGTCATGTAAAATAATATCTACAGATGAATTAGCTAAGACAACTCCTGTTAATCCTCCAATAGTAAATAAGAATACAAATCCTAAAGCTCATAATAAAGCTGGTCTATAATTTAGTTGAGTTCCATGTAGAGTTGCTAGTCAACTGAAAATTTTAATACCTGTGGGTACCGCAATAATTATAGTGGCTGAAGTGAAGTAAGCTCGTGTATCAACATCCATTCCTACTGTAAATATATGGTGAGCTCAGACGACAAATCCTAATAAGCCAATAGATAATATTGCGTAAATTATTCCTAAGGATCCAAAGGCTTCCTTTTTACCTCTTTCTTGACTAATAATATGTGAAATTAGACCGAATCCTGGAAGAATTAAAATATAAACTTCTGGATGTCCGAAGAATCAAAATAAGTGTTGATAAAGGATAGGGTCTCCCCCTCCTGCAGGGTCAAAAAATGATGTATTTAGATTTCGATCTGTCAGTAATATCGTAATAGCTCCAGCAAGTACTGGTAGAGAGAGAAGTAAAAGTAGGGCTGTAATTGCTACAGCTCAAACAAATAGAGGTATTCGATCTAATGTTATTCCTCTAGATCGTATATTAATAACTGTGGTAATAAAATTAACCGCTCCTAAAATAGAAGATACACCTGCTAAATGAAGGGAGAAAATAGCCATATCTACTGAAGCACCAGCATGGGCAATTCCAGCTGAGAGGGGAGGGTACACAGTTCAACCTGTTCCGGCTCCATTTTCCACTAAGCTGCTCGCTAAGAGGAGGGGTCGGGAAGGGGTAGTAATAAAAAAACTTATATTTTTCCCTGGGGAAACCCCAATTTTTTTGAAAAAGTAGCTACAGACACGCTGCCCTTCGTTTTATTTGTTCGCTGCATATTTCCCACATCATTTTCGAAAAAAAGGGGCCCTTTAAAACCGTTTAATTTATTCGCAACAAGAAACACCCAAACTCGTTTTCCGGGTTTTTCTGAAATCCTGTTTTACGTCACTGGGAAGCTTGGAAATCTAGAGACGGGCAAATCCCCCGGGCACAGATAACATCCATTTTCCCAATAAAAAAAGCTTGGGGCCAAAATAAAACTAGCGCCCCCACTCACAGGGAAATTTATAATCTTTATCATTCAAAGGGGCATTTCCCCCGGGTCCCCCCTTGGGTGGGCCCTTTATTAATTTATTTTTGGGTTAGTGATTTTCCTTGTGTTTTGGGTATCATCACCTTATGTATGAGATAAACCTAAAGTTTTTTTTATTAATAAAAAATTTGGCAGATTTTTTTGTTGTTGCAGCTGAAATTTTTAATAGCTTATTTTTGATGGTTTTAAAAAAGGGGAAAGCTTGACCTAAACCCCTTTAAGTTTTCAAAAATTTCCATTCACCAAAAAAAGGGGATTTACAATTTTTTTTTTTGGGCCCTACACTATGGGCGACGTCATTCTTTAAAGAGTTGCCCAAATTGGGTGTTTTGGGGTGTTTTGATGAGCCCGGATCAAAATTTTTGGGTGTTCAATTGAAAACTTTTTAAAAAAGCGGCTTTTAAAAAACTTGGTTTTTTTGAAACGTCCCTTGTGTTTGGGGAAATTTCCCTCAAACCCTGTTATCCGTAGACTAAAAAATTTAAAAAGAAAAAAAAATTGTTTTACCTTTCTTGATTATGCCCTGTTTTTTTGGTCACCTCACCACACTACAAAGATTCAAAATCTTGAGCTTTTTTGCAAAAGAGGTTTGAAATGGGGTGCTGCCCAAAAAATGGCGTGGTCTATCATAAAAAACCCAATTAAAAATATATGAAAAGAAGCCAAATTACTTTTTTTTAAAGGCAAGACGAAAAAATGATTGACGTAGAAATTTTTAAAAAATTGGGTTTATTTTAAATAACCTCGATTGCCCTGACTTACTTAAAAAATACAACCTGTTAGACGCTCAAAAAAACAGTTCCATTTCTTTCCGCTCCCCCCCTAGTTTTGGACTTTTTTAAAAGTTTTCTTTAAATACACGTACTGAAAACCTTTTGCAATAGTTTCAGATTTTTTAAAATTTGGGATTTTTTTAATGACAATTTTTTTTTTTATCTATAAAGCCCAAAATCCCCGTAATAAAAATTTTTTATTAACATGTAACCCAAGCTGTGGTTTGTCGTTTCAGATTTTTGGATTTTTTTTACTGATTGGTCCCTTTTGGGGTGTAACGATTTTTGGTTTTAAAAAAAAAACGGTTGTTGTATTGTCTGCATGTTGTGTGAAAAATAAATTTTTTTTTTTTATTGTATCCTTTGTTTTCTGGAATATTTTGTATTTTTGTTTTTGGTTTTTGGAAAAAATAAATAATAAGTGAACCACTTTCCCTGTTGAAAGTCTCACCTAGTGATAATAAAAAATCCTTCTTTTTTAGCACATTTTGTGTTGTACATACATACAGCACAAAATTTTATTTTAAAATTTAAAATCAAGTCCCCGGATCGTTTTTTAAAAAAACATGTTTTTTTTTTTTCCCTTTTAAAATTAAGGGGCAATTTTATTAACTCTTTTTGCACCTTTAAAATAACCCTATTGCTAAAAACCCTGGGGGTAAAAATGCCCCAAGATATAATTTCTTCCCGGGCCACCACCCCTCGAAATTGGGGTTTTGTTTTTAAGTCCCAAAACATTTCCATATTGAGATTTTTTAAATGCTTTCACGCCCCGTAGATGTCTTCTGAAATGTTTCCCTGGGCTTTTTTGTCGGGGGGAATGATGAGGCACTGCTCGACGTTTCCCCCCCCATTTTGGGGGGTTTTTTTCCAAAAAATTTGGGTGGCGAAACGTGGGAGCAGTCCCTCATCACGACACGACGAAACAGCCCAGGGATCATACAGAAGACATATTCCTATTATTTTGTTAAAAAAAGGGGATCTATCCCTATGTGATTTTATGAAAAAAAACTTTCCCAATGTACATTCGTGAGTGTTTGTTCATTGAGTGCGTGTGGGAAAAGATGCTTAATCCCTTTAGTCCAACCACAAAAATTTTTTTCTTTTTATCTATTTTTTATTTTGGTATCAAATTTTTTTCCCAAGGGTTAGTTTTTACAAACATGAGGAAAATATAAATTTTGTTTTCCCAATGAAAAAAAATCATTGGGTTTTTCCAAACCCCGTCATTTGCCCTGTGTGAGTGGGGGTTTTTGGGGTAGGCCTACTAACAGATGGGTTTACCCCCTTTGTTAAAATTCTTCATTTACTTTTTTTAGTTTAATTAAAATATGGAAAATGGCAGAAAATTTTCCCCCAGAAAAATAAAATATTTTTGGGTTTGGAATGAGCATTCCCCTTAAATGAAAAATGCTGCTGTATAAAAAATTTACATACCAACCCTCCATTGGGGGCGGAAAGGGCCCAAAGGGAATGGAAAGAAGAAAGTGCAGAAAGGCATTTTGGCTAAAAGTCGTCCGCAGTGTGGCGGGTTACAGGTGGTGCTTGTGGTGTCACAGGTATTTTGTTTGCCCTTAAAGATTGTTGCTTGTCAAAACCCCGGCACCTCTCTTCCCCGGGGCCATTTTGGGAAAGAATCCACGTAGTTCGCCCTTGGGGGCCTAGATGGTTTTACATTTGGTTTTTCGATAAAGGTAGTTGGCGCGCCCACGCGGCAGGGGCGTGGTTTAACAAAGTTACTTATTTCCTGGGGGAAAATCCAATGGGGAAATTTAAATTTTTACTGGGAAAAACGATTAGGTCCCCCCGCGTTTTTGGGAGGAGCGAAAATTGGGGGCATTGAGTTTTTAAAGCGTCTGGGGGTTTTTTCAGTTTTTAACTGAAAAAAATTTTAAAATCTTTTACTTTTTTGAAAATTTTTTTTAAAAAAATTTTAAAATTTAAAAATTAAAAAAAAAAATTAATTTTTTTTTTTTTTTAAATTTATGGGTAATTTTGAAAAAAAAAAAAATGGAAAATTTCGTTTTTCATAAGAATAATTTTTCGATTGCGCTAAATTTTACCCCATAATATTACCCAAATTAAGGTTTGTGAGAAAATCACTACGATCGGATAAAGAAAGTAGGGTCCCTTATAAGCCGAAGAAATTTAAAAATCAAAAAAAGTCGTAAATTGCAATTTTTTAAAAGAATTTTTTCCCAAAACGCCCCCAAAATTCACAAAAATAAAATAAATTCAAAAAAATTTAAGATTATTAAAAAATTATTACAATCGGCTAAGCTTTGTGGGTGTTAAAATCGAAGAATTTTTTTAAAAAACGAAATAATGGGGAAAAAATTGTAAATTTCACGAAAAATAATTTTCCAATTGCGCTAAAAAACTTTTTACAGTTCTAAGTTCAAGTTTTCAAAGGGCCCCAAAAAAATTTTTCATCGCAATCGAGTATGGGTTTTTTACCCGGGAAATCGGGGCCGGACAAACAGAAAAAATACAAAAAAAAAAAAAAAAAAAAACTTTCCCGGAAATTTTTTCTCCAGGGGTAAAAAAGGGGAAATCTTTGTTTCACTCGCTAACGCTCACCAATTTTTAAATTTCAAAATTAATAAGTAATATACTTTATACCAGACGTTAAAAAAAACTAAAAAAACCTTTTAAAACGTTTTCTAAAATAAAAAGGCTTTATACGGATTTTTCAAAATTGTCACCCTCCTAAACAGAAAAAACCCTTAAAAACCCTTTTAAACCGTTTCTTTTTTAATTAAAAAGGACTTCATCTAAAAGGTGTTTTATTTATATTTTTATTTTATTTTTTTTTTTTATTATTATTTGCTTTATTTGTACAACATTTGCCATTCATTACCCAAAAAACCTAAAAAAACCCTTTAACGTTTTAACGTTTTTTTTAAAAAATATAAAGTATTTTCCCCCGAAAAGGATTTGTTTAAATTTTTTTATTTTTCTTTTTGTTTTAATGGAAAAACATAAGAATAGAAAGAAAAGAAAAAATCTCCCCGACCAGTTTTAAAACCATCGAACCTTTTTTTAAAGTCTAGCCCACCTCCCATCCTCCCAAACCACAGCTTTTATGATTGAGGGTCGCCTTGGGGGGTAGAAACGGGGGCCCCTGCAGAAAGTTCGGAAAGGGAAGTTCACCGTAAAATGCCCACCCCATCAGGCCCTACCGAATCCGCGCTTTTATGGCGCGATTTTTTTACTTTTAAAATTTTTGAATAACCCCCCCAAAAAAATAAAAATTTGAAAAAAGACGGCAGCCAAGCCCCTCCTTAAAAAGTCTTCGGCTGTGAATGCTGGGGAAATATAAAAGGTTGGGGCCAACTTTTTATTCTTTCTCCCTATTTTAAACCTTTAAAAAATATGTAAGACATTTCGCCTGTTGAGGGAAGGCCAAGCCAACGATTTTTTGGGGAAAAAAAGAAAAATTTTTAAAAACTCGAAATCAAAAAAAAAAATTCTTGGCCAGGGAACCCCAAATTCAAGGGGCCAAAGGCCCTTTTTTTTTTATAAATTTTCGATTTTAAAAAATTTTATTTTTTTTACCACAAAATCTTTTGGCTTGGCGCCGTCAACGGGCGAAAGATCTATCATTTTTTTCAAATTTTAAACTAGGGAAAAAGAAAAAAAAGGCTTGGCTCAACTTCTATATTTTCACAGCTTTTCACAGCCAAAGATTTTTTAAGGAGTTTTGGGCTCCCGTCTTTTTTTACAAATTTTTTGTTTTTTGGGGGGATACCCATCTTTTTGTTGTTCGTTCGCTATAAAGGGTTGTAAAATGTGGATTTTGAATGTTTAAAATTTTTTTAAAGTTCAAATTTTTTTTTTTAACATTTTTGGACCCAGGGGTTCCCCCAAAGACCCCTTAAATAAATAAAAAAATAAATTTTTTTTAAAAAGTCTCCCCCTCATTTTATATATAACTGTTTTTTCAGTGGGGATTTTTAAATAAAAAGCGCCCCACCCCAAACCCTGCGGCCCCGACGAAAATCGCGAGTAAAGGCGAAAACCCAAACCCAAAAGATCGATTTTTTAAAATAGGAAATTTTAAAATCAGTGGTAGGGGACAGTGCGAACACCCCGGGAATAAAGGGCCAAATAAAACCATGGCCGACCCAAACAACCCCTAAAATTTTATGTTTTCCCGTTGCTAGGAGGGCCTCCAAAGTCACCGTTTTTAAAAACTCCTAAGACAAAAACTAAATAGACTTAAGTCCAAATCAAATTTAAAAAAACTTCAGACTTGAGCGGAATTTTGGGAACCCCGGCCCTTCGGGATTGGGAAACAGATACCCTTTCAACAAAACCCAAAGCACTAAGGGAAATAAGCACAGATAAATTTTTTAATGGTTAAAGCTGTTTTAATTTTAAGCTTGTATAAAAAATTAAATAAAGCCTGAGTAATTTAAAGTGTTTTGATTTTGCTAGGGCGGCTCCAAAGTCAAACCCTTTTTTCAAAAATCCAAAACAAGAAATGATAGACCCTTTAAATCCAAATCAAAGTTTAAAAAAATTCTGACTTTTGCGGGGGGAATTTTAACCCTGGCCCTTTTTGCATTGGAAGCAGATAAAGCTAACAAAAAACCCGACCAACGCACTAGCATAAGCCTTATAAATTTTTAAAGGTTTTAAAAGCATGTTTAAATTTTAAGCTTTTTACAAAAATTTCTACCCCCTGAGTAATTTCGCGTTTTTTTATTTTGATTTTGATTTTGATTTTTTTCCCGGTTTCCCAATTTTCCCCCTTTTTTTTTATTGAGGTACATCTGAGTGTGGCCCAAGTTTCAAATTCTAAGATGGAAACCTTTTTCGGGGTATAGCGTATTATTCATAAGAGTACGGAATTACCTTTTTGATAATTTTTTGGTTTTTTTTCCCCGGGACCCGTTAACCAATTTTGCTTTCCAATTCAAAAATGATAAAAAATGAGAGATTCAAAAAGTATTCCACCTTATTTTAAAATCTTGTTTAGCGTTTTCTTTTAAGATTCATTTTCCCTTTAAAATTTTAGATTTTTTTTTGTCATTTTTTTGGGGCCCCTGGTCATCCCCAAAATTTGCCCCTTGTGTTTTTGGACGCAAAATATTTTTAATGGTTTAAAAAGCATGTTTTAAAATTTTAAGTTTTTTACAAATTAACGCCTTTTGGGAAATTTCGCGTTTGATTTTCATCCAAATTTTGATTTTTTCCGGTCCCTGTTTAAACCCATTTTGGTTTTGAAAAAAAAGGCACTGCGTCTGAAAAACACCTAAGTGTGGGGCCAAGTTTTTTATTTTAAGATTTAAAACCCTTTTCTCTTAGGCTAAAGAACTCCCGCGGGGAACTCCTAGCCCCCACCCACCCACCCACCAGCTTTAAGCAATTTGGGGGCCCAAAAGTTGAGAGCCTTTTTTAAAAACAGAAGAGTTGTCCCATCTGGTTGATTTTTTTTTTGGGATGTCAGGACCACATACCAGGTTTATTACCGATTTTAAAATTGTAACTCTTTTTGGGGGGGGCGTGGGGCAGAATAGCTGAAAAAACCCCCCAACTCTGGGAGGTTTTATATAGGGCCGGAGTTCGGGGTCCCCCCTAAGCATCGCTGCGCTTTTCTGCCGGGGGACGAAAAACCCTCCCCCCTAAGGTTTTTAAAATAAAAAAAGGAAACAATCTCCCAAAAACGAGACTAACAGTGGGTGTGTCTTTGTTTTTCCCGGGGGGCCCGAGACCCGGCCACCCTTCGCCACCCTAAATCCCCCGCTCCAAATCACTAGACCGAGGATCGGGGCTTTTCGAGAAACTGTTTTCCCTCGACCAGGTTAATAAATTTTTTTTAAACTAAGGTAATTTAAATTGCAGTCTTGTAGTAGGCCTACAAAGTTACCTTGACTATCCATTGCAAATGTCATCATGCATCCCCTCACCTTGTTTGGGTTTCCCAGAGTTGACTTTGGGGGAAAGTAAATTTCCCATCTACACTACTGGGAAAGGGCTCGACCGATTTTAAACTGATTTTTTTTTAAAATAGGAAGGGGGTGTTGTTTGTTTTTAACCATGCAAAATTTTCATAACGAAACGGGAAAATTTTTTTTTTTTTATTTTTTATTTAAACCCCGATCGGTTTTGTTCAAAAAATATACATGTTTTAAATACATGTTGTAACCCTGTGTGCAAAATTCGTCGTTTAGAGTCAGAGATCAAAACCTGAACCCAAGCAGTAACAGAAAAAAAAAAAAGACATTTGAGCCATAGAGTCCCAAAATGGGACGCTCGTACGCTCGGGTCAAAAGACTTTAACTTTAATTACCCAACTTGATTAAAAAACGTCTAAGTCTTTTTTAGACTTTGAGCGAGTAAAATGTGTTGAGTACCCGGGAGCATTTGCATTAAGTTGATTGAAAATTAAGGTAAAATGATAGGGGTTTTTATTTTTTTGGTATAAAAGGGGCGTCAACTGTAAAAGGCCCTAATGCGGGCCCTCTAGCCATGGGTGGGTGGATCCAGCCCCCCCTTAGGTAAGGGAAGAAAAAGGAATATTACCGGTACTCGACCATAGCCCCGCTCACTTTGTCTAACAACGGGCTTTGGGATTTTTCCTATAGTTATTTTTCAGTGACGCAGCGAAAAAAAGTGGGTTTCCCCTTTGACTTTTAAAAGGCCCTTATTGTTTTTTTGCGTGCGTGTGGTGTTTGTCATCAAACCCAATCGCTGAACGATTGGGGGGCCCGAAATTTTTTAAAAAGACATCCGGTACGATTTATTGGAAAAACTGTAACAAAAACAGCAAGACTCATTGGCGAAATTTTAAAACCCACAAAAAATGATAAACTGAAAAATAGACCCTTTCCAAAGTTTTTGGAAAATTTTTTTAACGACAATGTTTTAGATTTTTTAAAAGATATTTTTTGTTTTTTTTTTCCCGGGGGGGCCCGGCCGTGAAATGCCGTGCCCATGCAAAGGGCAGTCGAAAGTTGGACGTCAAGGTACCCCCCAAAATTCCCCCTCGTAGATTGGTAAAACCCTTTCAAAAATTTTCCCCGTATTTCGTCTGGGATGTTTCCATAGGGGGCCCTATTCCACAATGGTGGGCTACCCTGCGTTTTAAAGCATTTCAAAAAAATTTAATTATTTTTTTAAATACATCTAGAAAAATTTCAAAACTTTCCCACCAGGGGGTTGGGGGGGGGAAACCCCCGTCCCCCACATTTCGGGGTTTCAAGGGGGCTTTAGCCAACTAACTAGGGGAAAAGCCAAAGTCCTAGTTAGACAGTGAGCGAGTCATGTGGTGAGTACCCGGGAAAATTTGCATTTAAATTTTTATAAATTTTAATTTGTATAAAAAAAAGGGTTTTTGGTTTAAAACATTTTGCCGGAGGGTTTCTGTTGGTTTTTGGGAGTCTTCAACGAATTTTCCGTGTGACTGCCGGGGCTTGCTTAATGGGAGATTGTTGTTTCCCGGGGGTTGTGTAAAAATTTTTGGCCATATTTTTAGGCCAAATGCTTTCCAAATATAAACCTATGATAGGCTAGGGGGGGCCCAAGGTAAGGGGAAAAAAATTTAAAAGTTACCGGTAAATCAAAACCTGGCTCACTCCCGTTGCCCAACACCTTTGGCGTTTCCCTAGTTTTAAAAATTTTGAAAGATTCACGGTTCCTTTTTAACTTTAAAAGGGGATACAAATGTTTTTTTTTTTACAAAAGCCCATTTTTTTTCATGGGCTTAATTTGGGAAAACTCGCTAGGGTATTTTAACGATACCCATTGTCCTAGTTTTCATAAATTTCTAAAAAAACTAACTTTTCATTTAAATGCAATTCATTATTTTGTTTTCAAAAAACCTATGTAATAAAATTGTATTTGTTGTCCCCCCTTTGGGAAACATTTTTATAGTTCCCAAAAGGGCGTGTTAAAAAAATAAAAACATTCTGATTTTCCCGAAAGTGCGAGAAGAAAAAAAATTAAACCCGAGGTTTATTCACCACTGCAATTTTCCAAACACCCCCGCAAGGACCCTGCAAACAACCCCAAACCCGAGCTCGAACTTTTCCCCGCCCGACTCTTTAAAAATTGGGGCAACCCGGGGGCTCAAATGTGCGCCCGCCAGTGCTGCGCCCCAGTTTTCCCCCCTTTTGGCTCTTGGGCAAAAAGAGTGTTTGAATTGGCAACCGTAAGTTTTATGACTAATGAAAAATGTTTGGGAAAGCTTTTTTTGTTTGTCCTGTTTCCAAATTAAAACCCGGTACAAAATTTTTTTTACGAAAAACCCCTTTTTTCTTCCTGGTGTAAATGTAAACCCGGGCACAAACCCCGAAACGGTTTTTTTTTCCTGTTGTAATTACCACAACTGCGACTTGGGGGTAAGAATTTTAAACACCCCCTTCTTTTTGCAGGGTGGGGTAAAAAAGACAGAATATTTTCGCCATTTTTAAAGTTTGTAGTGGCCCTTTGGGGGGGTAGTTGGGAAACCAAAAAAAAAGCTAGAAGTTTAAAAAGGAAAAAAGCCCGGGGGGTGGGAATATCTTTTCCCCAAAGATTTATGAATCTTCACGGCCTTTCTTAAAAGGGGCCAAAGGGGGAAATTAAATCAACCCTTTTAAACAAAAACCCTTTGCCAAGGGGCCACATAACCTAAAACAAGGATAAAGGGCCCGGGTTTTAAAAAACGTTTTTGGGAATACATGCACAAACATGGGGACTAGAAACCTATTTTCTAGGCAAAATATTGAAAAAAATAGTTTTAGGCCCTAAGCCCTTTAAACCATCATCGTGTTGTATATGGGCCCCTAGCCCTTCTTTTCCTCGTCAAATGTCAAAAAATGGGTGGGAAATATGTTTTTTTTGTCCAACTTTGGGGGAACGTGTACTTATTACTCCTATTTCCCGGTTTTTTTGACGTACAAACCGGCATTCCAGGAGTAAATTTTTGAACCCCGGTACAAAACCCAAAAAAAACAAAGCTTATGTGTTTATGTTTTTATCTACTACTAGGGGTAGATTCCTAGGTAGAACGACTGTTAAAAGTTAAACTGTTAAGCTGAAAAAATTTGCACTTTTTGAGAAAAGGGATGAAACTTCTAGCATAGCTAGCTAAATACCAATATATTCTTTTAAGATGTGGAGGGAAATAGATTTTACCTCTGAGGATACTGAGAGTCAAATTCAAATGGCCGCCACTCCACGATCCTAATGAGTATACCACGCTTAACTTGGAAGCAAATAGTGTAATTACCCTTTTAGGTGTCATTTCCAATTAATTTTGGGAAGACCATTCATATAGTAACACTCACGTGTTCGTTAGGTCAAGGTCAAAGGGTCAATTTTGACCAAAAAGGTGAACAAAATAGCATGCACAATCGTTTGTTTTCTACCTCATTTAAGAGAATACTCTACCTAAAAATGTTTGTAAATTTGTATCATGAAGGCCGCCAAGATGACCAACATAGCCAAGATGACCACGCTGAGAGGTCAAATCCAAGATGGCCACCATTCTACAGGCTTAATTGATTATACCACCTAGCTTGGGTAGCAATTGGAGTAAAAAGGCCTTTAAGGTGTCATTTCCAATTAATATTGGGATGCCCATTTTTTTTGGTAACAATCACGTGGTCTCCAGAATGAAAGGTCAAGGTCAAAGGTCAATATTGACCAAAAAGTTGAACACAAAACATGCACAATTTTTTGTTTTCTACGTCATTTAAGAGAATACTCAAACCTCCAAATGTTTTTTTTATCACGATGGGCGCCAAGATGACCAACATAGCCAAGATGACAGCGCTGAACATCAATCCAAGATGGCTGCCATTTTACCGGTCTAATCATCATTCACACTTAACAAAGGGAGCAAATATTGTGATATAAGGTGTTATTTCCTGTTAATATGGGTATGCCCATAAATTTGGTGATTTTGTTCATTTTTGTGATCGCCAGAACTAAAGGAATTACACTTAGGTCAAGGTCATAGGTAAAGACCGTCGTAAATTTACTCGAATCGATTGTAAAACTTATATTTTATTCAAGAACATAATTCTGTAAACGATCTCCAGAACAGAAGCACAATGCCGTGCACTTGAGTGCAGCTTTGGCACATCTACATCGTCCAGTGCAGCCTTTCGTTACAGCCACAGTGAATCAGTTCATGGCACGAATCTGATGCTTCAGGGAGAGTAGCCCGAAGAGGCTGCCCCCCTGACTCTTCCTTCATCCAGCCCCATTTTGTAGGGATCTGGCAAATCTGGATCCATTATCAATGCCTGGTTCCAACATTTGGGCCTGTAGCAAGTGCACTTAATGTGCTGCTGGAGTGCTGCCTTGGTTGGGGGAAGATTTTCTATCGATCGAGACTTCTGTGTGAAGAGCTGTTTCCTGGCACCATTAACCTCCATGATGTCACTAGTTCGATCGTTCATCAGCACAACAAATCGCTCAATCAATGACATTGACTCTTGACTGACATCCCCTTGGCTGGATCCTATCCATTGGCATTGTGCCGGATTCATTGTGGAACCATTTCGTGGACAGCTATGTACCGAAAGCTTGATCCGACACCAAAGGCAATCCACAACTCATCAGGAGCTATTTTGCTGAATGAGGCTATAGCCAGTACCTACCACATCATGTCAGCGGTACGTATGGTCACCTTCTTACATCCCTTCTTTTGCACGGCATCTGCCAAATGCAGTAATAGAAAGAGTATCGGCTTCCTCGTTTCGAACATGGAGCTAGGTGGTCCAAGTGTGACTCAGCAGGAATGCAGATAACTCCATTGCCATCTGTTGCATAAAGTCTCTTTCCCTCAAATATAGGAAAAAGGACGGCTTCGTGGGACAGGAAAACAAACAATTCGCGTTTGTTTTCATTGACTCGAAGGAAGTCTTTCCAGTTCTTTTTGCATCACAGTAGAAGGAGCCCCCGTTTCTTCATTCCCTTTACCCTCTTCTCCCTCACTGCGATTTGTTGTGCTGATGTAAGATCGAACTAGTGACATCATGGAGGTAAATGGGGCCAGGAAAAAGCTCTTCACACAGAAATCTCGATCGATAGAAAATATTCCTCCAACCAAGGCAGTCACTCCAGCAGCACATTAAGCACACTTGCCACCAGGCCAACTATTGGGAACCCGGGATTGATAATGGATCTAGATTTGCCAGATCCCTACAACTGGGCTGGACGAGGAAGAGTCAGGGTGGCAGCCTCTTCGGACTACTCTCCCTGAAGCATCAGATTCGTGCCATGAACTGATTCACTGTGGCTGTAAGAAAGGCTGCACTGGACGATGTAGATGTGCCAAAGCTGCACTCATGTGCACGGCATTGTGCTTCTGTTCTGGAGATTGTTGACAGAATTATGTTCTTGAAAAATATAAGTTAAACAATCGATTCGAGTAAATTACGACGATCTTTACCAATGACCTTACCTTAGTGTAATTCCTTTAGTTCTGGCCGATCACAAAATGAAAATGTCACCAATTGATTGGGCATAACCCAAAATTTAAAAAGAAATTACACCTTAAATCACAATATTTGCTCCCTTAGTTAAGTATGAATGATCATTGGGCCGGTAAAATGGCAGCCATCTTGGATTTGATCTCTCAGCGCGGGCCCTCTTGGCTATGTTGGTTTATCTTGGCGGGCCATCGTGATTTAAAACAAACACATTTGGAGGTACGTATTCTCTTAAAAAACGTAGAAAACAAAAAATTTTTGCATGTTTTGTGTTCAAAATTTTTGGGAAATCTTGACCTTTGACCTTGACCCCTTTTAAATTCTGGAGACACGTGATTGTTACCAAAAGAATGGGCATCCCAATATTAATTGGAAATAACACCTTAAAGGCCTTTCTACTCTAAATGCTACCCAAGCTAGGTGTGTATAATCATTAAGCCGGTAAAATGGCGGCCACTTGGATTTGACCTCTCAGCGTGGTCATCTTGGCTATGTTGGTCATCTTGGCGGCCTTCGTGATACAAAAAAACATCATTTGGAGGTAGAGTATTCCCTTTAAATGATGTAGAAAACAAACGATTGTGCATGTTTTTTGTTTTACCTTTTTGGTCAAAATTAACCTTTGACCTTGACCTGGCGAAAACGTGAGTGTTACTATATGAATTAGCATCCCAATATTAAATTGGAAATGACCCTTTTAAAAGGGTTTTCTACACAATTTGCTTCCAAGCTAACGTGTATAATCATTAGGGTCGTAGAGTGGCGGCCATTTTGAATTTGACCCCCTCAGCATCCTCAGAGGTCAAATCTGACTTCCCTCCACATCTAAATTATAATATATTGGTATTAGCTAGCTATGCTAGAAGTTTCATGCTTTTCTCAAAAGGCACAATTTCCATCAAAATCTCAGTTAAACAGCTCTACTTAGGATCCCGGATTGTTAAAGGAAGCCTTGTTCTTGAAATAAACGCTCGTTTCTTGAGCCATTACAGGAAGCTTCTTCATTACTATTCTTCTCGTCGGGGACTTTAAAACAGCGGCATAGGCATGCCGATTTAAAAACGCTCGTTACAAGGTAGCCATTACAGGAAGCCTTTTTCATTACTAAATTCTTCTCGTCGGGACATCTGAAAGGTAACCAGGCCGGCATTAGGCCCCATTTTTTCCCAGAGGTTAAAGAAAGCTCGTTACT
>JAMZAV010003558.1:0-35000 GCA_024449915.1 Sweltsa coloradensis
GCCCTAGGTTCAAATCTAAAAGGCGGGATAGCTGTCCTAGCCCAGCCCTCTGAACGGAATAAATAATAATACCTAATAAGAAGCCAGGTTTAGGACCTAGGCCCTAGGCCTTGCCCTAGGGTACTAGCCTAGGCCTAGGCCTAGGGCGGCCCCGTCACGTTTTACGTGATTAAATCAACAACTTACCGCTTAATTTTTCTTCATAAAGTCTTGAAGAATCCAGCCTACACAATGTGAACAATATAATAAATAATCAAACCGACAAAAAATTACATATATTATTACAAATAAATAATAAAACACTGGTAATGTTAATAGCGTGGTTAGCGTGGTTACAAACAAATCAATTAGCCGAAAAAAAGATGGCTGCCACACGATCCAGGTGGCCGATGGGTAACACGTTAGCGGCAGTAGGGGAAGTGAACAGAGGGGTGGGGGAAGGTTAGCGAAGTCGGCCTTTAGATTCAACCGTTTCTGTACGAGAACGCGTAATGCAGACAGACACTGTGAGCGCGTGATTCAAAACGTATATATCCGGGCGTACTCGTGAAAGCTATGCGCGCTCCAAACGTATATATCCGGGCGTACTCTGGATCAGGTTAAGTTGGGCGTACGCAGCTGTTTCACGGCGTTGCGCGCTTTTGCCACTGTTGCAGGGCAGCCATCTTTGCTTTTCAAAGCGTCCGCTACAGCAAGTTGCAAGCTGTGGACAGCACACCTTACGATATTAACGTAAGTCTCGGTTGTCGAATCTAGACCTTCAATGGTCGACATTGCTACCTTGACTTTTTCTGTGAAAAAATCGTCCATATCGCTCCCATTTTCTTCATCACTGTCCATTTTTGTATCAAGATTAATGTTAATAAGTTCACTGGCCTCCCGATCAAGATATTCTCCGGTTTTAACCATATTCGCGCCGTTGTCTATGGCGAGAGAATATACGTTTGCCATGGACAATTTGAATTTGGCCAGCAACTCAGAAATCACTTTTGCAATGTGGGCACCTGTGTGCAAACATTCCAATTCAATTCCCCGTCTGGGCCCGGGGTAGAATAGGCCCAGAGCATGGCTCTGCTAATCGTAAAAGGCGATTCAAGAGAAAAAGTCCAACTCGCAAACATCAGCTAGTATGAAGGGTAGTATATTACTTCCCGAATCTAGAGGCGAGCTCTGGCCGGTTGGGGTGCGTGTTGCAGAGAGAGCTCTCGCGCAACTTTTTATCACAACTTTCTTCATTCACACAGCCTCACTCATATTTATTTTCTTCTTTCACTTTTTTCTTCCTCATACTTGCCGGCCTTCTCTGCAACAACCACTCTACCGCTCCTACCCAGTCTAACCAATCCCAGCCAATATCATTTCTCCTTCCCATTTTATCCACTGGCCACTATCAATGACGACCCGGTACGATAAAGGTAATGACCTGGTCAATTGAGGGCTCTGACAGCTACGGGCTTGTCTGCAGGTTGCGTCGGTTGTATGCCCACCGTATGTGGACGGTCTGTTGGGCTGCAGACCGTCTTGCGTGCGGTGCTAGAAGACCGATTGCGCCTGTAGGCATCCGTACGTGAAATTCGCACTTTCCTACACGCCGCTTGATGTAATGGAAATCTATAAGGCTCCACCTCATGGGTCACACCATGGGATGGACTCTTGAGTTTACAAGGGCCTATGTGGTAGAACCAACATGGGTTAGTTTAGTCCTATTCCAAGCAATTGTTGGGGGAGCCTAGGAGATGAGGATGATGAAAAAATATTGAAAAAGACGACAAAAACCATTGGTTTCCATGCCAAAATTTTTGATCGTGAAACGAAATGAAGAAGATAAGCATTTTGAAACTGTGATCACCGTTTTACATACGTAGAGCAATTGAAGGAGTTGCCACGGGCATAAAATCTGTGAAAAAGTTGAGAAGTGGAATGCTTCTTATAGAAACAATATCTGACAAACAATCAGAGACGCTGCTCAAGGTCACGTCCTTGGGAGAAATCCCTGTTGAGATCAAAGCACATACTACTCTAAATTCTTAAAAGGGGGTAATTGGTGTTTTGATCTAGTTAACTGTAAAGTAGATGAAATTAAGGAGGGACTGAAGTCACAGTTAGTAACAGATGTATACCATGTACAAAGAAAGGTAAACAGGGCGAAAATACTGAAGAAGTGCCGACTCCAGTATTTATGCTTACTTTTGGAACTCCCACTCCACCCAAGTACATATTTGCTGGATACCTTAATCTTGCGGTTAGACCTTATGTTGTCCAGGCCATTGCGCTGCTTCAATTGCCAACGGTTTGGCCATTCACAAAAGAACTGTAAACGAAAAGCATTTTGCGTGAACTGTGCACAAGAATCACATGGAACAGAACCCTGTAAATCCGAAATCCTTTGTATAAATTGTAATGGCGATCACCCTGCGTCTTCATTCAAGTGCCCCAAGTATTTGGAAGAAGATGCCATACAAAAGATCCGTGCTGCGGAAAACATTCCAATCTTCGAGGCTAGAAAGAAACACCTGAGCATGTCTGCACCAGTTTTTAAAAGATCCTTTGCTGAGATTGCTCAGAAACCAGGACCACCTGTTAAGGATGCGGGTACTGCTTCTCAACAAGTTACCATGAATAACACTGCTGATCCGGAACAGTACTCAGAACTTTTGCAAACCATAACGCAACTAAAGACCACAATTGAAAGCCTCCAAAAACAGCTTGATGCACAAGCTGCTTTCATCGCAGAACAAAACCAACTTATCAAAGAACTACTGGCCTCAAAAAGTCCTCTACCCACAGGACCAAAAAAAAACAAAAGGGAAACAACAGAAGGAACACGCAAAACCTAAAACATCATCTACAAAGTATAAAGATATAAAACTAAAAAGGAACAACGATATGAATATGGATTTAGTTGATGAAAATGTGTCTGACTCGTCCATGATCACTGTAGATTCAGACGATCAGCCAATTACGGTTAATTCTAGAGAGGCAGAATTTATAAAAAGAAACTCTCATCCAAAAGAGAATTTTAAAAATCCTAGAAAAAATCTAAACAAAAATCTATAAAATTTTAAACTTTAAAAAACAAGTTTTTAAAGTTTTATAATGGAAGTTTTAATGCAATGGAACGTAAGAGGTTATTTCACCCGTTCTGAAGAATTAAAACTTTTAGTCTCAAAACACAGCCCAGCCACTTTAGGTCTGCAAGAACCCATTTTAAATGTACAGACAATCCTAGACTTAGAAATTACTCTTTTTACAGAAACGATGACACCTCAGGAGATCGAGCCAAAGGAGGAGTAGCTACTATCGTACACGATAGTGTATACTCAGAATTATTGCCGCTCACAACACCTCTGGCAGGCAGTTGCTGTCAGAGTTGCTCTTCCTAGTCTAGTCACACTATGCAATCTGTACCTGCCTCCCCATGCTGTGATATCGAAAAATCTAGTCAACAACCTTGTACAACAATTACCACGTCCATTCATTTTACTCGGAGATTTTAATGCTCACCATATTTTATGGGGCAACGCCTCATCTAGCCCACGGGGAGTTTTAATCGAAAAAAGTTTAACTACTCGAAACCTATCCTTCTTAACAAAAGGACCCAACACATTTTAGCACTGCCAACAGTTCCTACTCAGCTATAGTCCTTACTATATGCTGTCCTTCCCTCTTACTTGATATTGAGTGGGGTGTCCTGCCAGATTTAAGTGGAAGCGACCACTTCCCTATCCTGGTTAAGATCACCCACCAGGGAGAACCAAGACAAAGGGCACCTAAGTGGGACATCAAGAGGGCTGACTGGTCAGCGTTTGAGAAACTAGCCGTGTTTAGTGAAAAAAAATATGATGACATTCAAGACGAAGTAAATTATATTACTAACACAATTATCTCCGCTGCCAAATCCACAATCCCGCAAACATCCATTCACCCTAGACGCTTACCAGTTCCTTGGTGGAACGCCGAGTGCAAAGAAGCCATAAAAAAAACGGCGAAAAGCTCTTAAAGTTTCTAATAAATTTCCAACACAAGTCATCTGGAGGCTTTTAGAAAACTTAGGGCCAAAGCAAGAGCTATAATCCGAATATCGCGGAAACGTTCTTGGGAAGAATACGTCTCGTCTATTACGTGTCGAACTCCCATGACAAAAGTTTGGGACAAAGTCAAAAAGATATCTGGAAGGAATACATTTTTTAGTCCTTCCGGCATTCTTGATGACAATGTTTTAAAGACATCTCAATTAGACATCGCCGATGCCTTTGGCAAACACTACTCTAACATCTCCAGCTCCAAGCACTACTCCCCACAATTCCTAAAGAACAAAGCCCGTGAAGAATCATACCCATTACATTTTAATTTGCCGAACAACGAAACATACAACCAGCCCTTTACCCAATGGAAATTTATAACCGCAGTAACTGGCCTGAAGAACTCTGCCCCTGGTCCTGATGACGTTCACAACGAGATGATCAAACGCCTTTCCCCCAAATCTCAGCAATTCATTTTCAACACGCTAAACCGCATTTGGCTAGAGGAGGCATTTCCTAACTCCTGGGGCTCCTGGAGTACCTAATGCTTTATTATATTGCCTCATTAAAAGGTTCCCCTACAAACCCAGCCTATTAAGGAGTTTTGACCCTCCATTTCAAAATCGGTATGAAGTTCACATGAAGGCCTCAAGACCAGTAAGCATCCGCTCCCTGGAATTACTGCAAGCCATACACATAACACTTCCCCTTGTTTTCTACAAATCAAATGAGGAAATCCCACCTTGGACACTTAATAAACCATGTTGCATAACACAGCTGACAAATATAAAAAGGCAACCACATCAAACACACAATATCAAGCACTTTTCAACGAAATCCGATACAACTACAAAGATTTAAAAAATATTTTTACAAACGGTTCCAAAACTAACAATACAGTTGGCTCTGCCTTTACAACGGAGAGCAACAACTTCAGTTTTAAACTCCATTACATATACAGTATCTACAATGCAGAACTGTTTGCAATTCTACAAAGCCTCCTGTTTGCCCTCGATAGTAAGGACTCCAAATTCTTAGTGTGCACGGATTCTTAAAGTTCCCTAGAGGCTATTTGCCAAATTTACACTACCCACCCATTAGTTAGTAAAATACACCTTATACTGTCCAAACTTGGTGCAAAAACAAAAATCAATAGTTTTTTGTTGGGTGCCAGGCCATTCTGGTATTTTAGGAAATGATCTCGCCGACCAAAGTGCCAAAGAAGCTTGTAACAAAGAACAAATTGATTGCCAATTAGTCGTAACGTCTGATCTTAAAGCATTATTTAAACTTAAACTTAAAGAAAATTGGTGCAAAGAATGGCATATCATGCAAAATATATAAGCTTTGCGAAATAAAAGGCGATGTAACACCTTGGATCTCTTCAAGGCGCTCTTCTCGACGCGAAGAGGTTGTTCTGACCCGTCTACGCATTGGACACACACATCTCACTCAAGGATACCTTTTAAAAGGTGAAGACCCACCACCCTGTGAGCAGTGTGGTGAGATTTTAACTGTTAAGCACATTTTAGTAGAATGTCCTCAACACATGGACGAGAGGAATGATTTTAAACTAAAACCTAATTTAAAAGAAATTTTATCTGATGAATCTGAGAATATAACCAATGTTTTTAAATATCTGAAATCAACAAAGCTGTATAATAGAATTTAAAAAATACACATCACTCTAAAAGAGAATACGGGCACTAATAACCTTAGTGTGTGTGCTCTTAAACCCTAATAACAAACTAACTAACTCCAATTCAATGACACCCAGGTTGAAGAAAACAGACTACACCGATTTTTACACTTTTAGGCCAGCACTTACAAAGTGTAAGGCTTCGCATGAAGCTGTACAATAAGATTTAAAAATAACATGTCATATAAGAGAATATGGGCACTGATAACCTTAGTGTTGTGTGCCCTTAAACCCTAATAACTAACTAACTACTCCCCACAATTCCTAAAGAACAAAGCCCGTGAAGAAACATACCCATTACATTTTAATTTGCCGAACAACGAAACATACAACCAGCCCTTTACCCTATGGGAATTTATAACCGCAGTAATTGGCCTGAAGAACTCTGCCCCTGGTCCTGATGACGTTCACAACGAGATGATCAAACGCCTTTCCCCCATATCTCAGCAATTCATCCTCAACACGCTAAACCGCATTTGGCTAGAGGAGGCATTTCCTAACTCCTGGAGGGAAGCCATAGCAATCCCTATCCTGAAACCAGGCAAAGACAAAGACCAACTTATAAACTATAGACCAATTTCACTCACGAGCTGCCTGTGTAAACTTCTCGAACTAATGATCAACAAAAGATTAATGTGGGTTTTGGAGAGCCGCAAGCTGCTTGTCCCAGAACAATCTGGCTTTCGACAAGGACGGTCGGTTCATGATCACCTTGTCAGGTTAGAAGGGTATATACGAGATGCATTTTTAACAAAACAACACGTAGTGGCTATTTTCTTTGATTTGGAAAAGGCGTATGATACAGCATGGAGATATGGCATTTTAAAAACTTAAAAAACTGGGGCTTTAAAGGGCACCTGCCAATTTTTATTTCAAACTTTTTATCTGACAGAAATTAAGGGTTCGAATTGGAAATATTTTATCTTGACCTTTTTATCAAGAAAAACGGAGTCCCACAAGGATCAGTTTGAAGTGTCGTATGTTTTGCTATATCCATCAACAGTATTACCTCACATATAAAAAAGCCAGTCGAATCATCACACTTTTTGTAGACGATTTTTCCATTTACTTCCGAGCTTCGTATTTGAGTTCGATTGAACGTCAACTACAACTAAACATAAAGCGCCTTGAGAGATGGTCAGCTGAAACTGGATATAAATTCTCAATCACTAAAACCAAAAGTGTGCTTTTTAGCCTTTGCCGTGGATTATTTCTTAATCCCAACCTACACATGGGAAGCCATGCCTTACCATTTGCCGAAATAAAACTATTTTTGGGAATGTTATTTGATAAAAAGTTAACGTGGAGGCCACATATCCAACAGCTACGAACCAAGTGTCTAAAAGCCTTGAACATCCTACGAGTGCTCAGCAATACTAATTGGGGAGCTGATCGTACAACCACGTTACATCTTTATCGCTCCCTTATCCGCTCTAAGTTGGATTTTGCTAGTTTTATTTGTGATTTGGCTAGACCTTCTTATATCAAGACGTTAGATACAGTTCACCACACTGGTATAAGGCTATCCACAGGAGCTTTCCGTACGAGCCCTTTTCCCAGTCTTCTTTGCGAGTCTGCAGAACCATCTCTATCCTCCACAAGAAAGTACTTAATGCTTAATTACATCGCCTCATTAAAAGGATCTCCTACAAACCCAGCTTATAAAGCAGTTTTCGACCCTCCATTCCAAAATCGGTATGAAGTTCGCCTGAAGGCCTCGAGACCGGTGGGCATCCGCTCCCTGGAACTACTACAGGCCTTAAACATTACACTTCCCCTTGTTTTCTATAAATCAAATGGGGCAATCCCACCTTGGACACTGAATAAACCATGCTGAGTAACACAGGTCTCAAAATACAAAAAGGCTATCACATCAAACAAACAATACCAAGCACTTTTCAACGAAATCCGATACAACTACAAAGATTTCAGAAATATTTTTACAGACGGTTCAAAAGTGAACAATTCAGTCGGCTCTGCCTTTACAACGGAGAGCAACAACTTCAACTTTAAACTCCATTCCACATACAGCGTCTACAATGCAGAACTGTTTGCAATTCTACAAAGCCTCCTGTTTGCTCTTGATAGTAAGGACTCCAAATTCTTAGTGTGCACGGATTCTTTAAGTTCACTAGAGGCTATTTGCCAAATTTACACTTCACACCCATTAATTAATAAAATACAACTTATATTGTCAAAACTTGCTGCAAAACAAAAATCAATAGTTTTTTGTTGGGTCCCCTGGTCATTCTGGTATTTTAGGAAATGATGTCGCCGACCAAAGTGCCAAAGAAGCTGGTAACAAAACAAAAGTAGATTGCCATTTAGTTGTAACGCCAGCATCCAAAAACATTCTTCAAACTCAAACCAAAAGAAAAGTGGTGCAAAGAATGGCATATCATGCAAAATAATAAGCTTTGTGAAATAAAAGACGATGTAACACCCTGGATCTCTCAAGGCGCTCTTCTCGACGCGAAAAGGTTGTTCTGACCCGTCTACGCATTGGACACACACATCTCACTCAAGGATACCTTTTAAGAGGTGAAGATCCCACCCCCATGTGAGCAGTGTGGTGAGATTTTAACTGTTAAGCACATTTTAGTAGAATGTCCCCAACACATGGACGAGAGGAATAATTTTAAACTAAAACCTAATTTAAAAGAAATTTTATCTGATGAATCTGAGAATATAACAAATGTTTTTAAATATCTGAAATCAACAAAGCTGTATAATAGAATTTAAAAAATTACACATCACTCTAAAAGAGAATACGGGCACTAATAACCTTAGTGTTGTGTGCTCTTAAACCCTAATAACTAACTAACTAACTCCAATTCAATGACACCCAGGTTGAAGAAAACAGACTACACCGATTTTTACACTTTTAGGCCAGCACTTACAAAGTGTAAGGCTTCGCATGAAGTTCCCCAGTATCACTGGTGGCTCGGTGCCCGGGGTCGTTCACAGACTACCCTTTTAACTGTTCCGACTAGATTTGAAACTATCTTACAAGACAAACATCCATCTTTGACTGCCAGTTAAAAGGAATGTGCAATGCATGGAATGTGTTTACATTTGGCCAAATCCATGGCAGATACAATAGTTTTGGCGTTGTCTCGAAAAAACACGTTTACTTTTTCTGTAAGGTCCCAATCAGCTAAAACGTCATGGATGAATTAGGCTTAATTCGCCCCAGTTTGTGAACCCTCTTTAAATGGTGCCTAGTGGTCGTTGTAGCCTTTTAGCTGAAGGTTGTCTGCCACTTGTCCCCAGTTGTCATTGTGACCCCCGTTGTCTTTGTCCTGATGTCCCCATTGTCATTGTCCTGATGCCCCTCGTTGTCATCATTGTCATCATTTTCAAGAAATTCCATGTCTGTGTAGTGGTCAGCATCATTTTTATCTTGTGTTTGGATGTTGTTGTTGTTGTTGTGTTGTGTTGTTGTAATAACTAACGAACTAAGGAACAAGCGGAAATAAACTTGAAATGTTTCTGAATGAAACCAAATTTGATATCGTGTGCTTAACCACTGAAAATTGGATGCAAGAAATAGAATTTGACATATTTCATATTGAAGGTTACACTGGTGCTAGTGCGACATGTAGAATTAAATTTAAAAATAATGGTGTTTGCATATTTGTTAAGGATTATCTAGCTAGTGCCCCTACAGAGCTCAAATCAGTAAATAAAATAAGTGTTGAGAAGGTATTAGAAGCTTCAGCCACACAGACGGAGACGACCACGACGTGGGGGTACCCATGCCCTCCCCATACGCTTTTGGCTGGTTCTGACCAGCACCGGCCTGTCCACCCCCCTTGTCCTCCCGCGTCATCCCTTACGTCCCTCCCTTCGTCTCGATTAGCCAAGTTGCATAAATATGAAACGTTAAGCAATATCCAATAACAATGTAGTGGAATTTTAACCTACAATATATATATATATATATTTATATATATATTTTAACAATATCATCGTAGGAGATAGTAAAAAGTACGTTGAGTTAGTGAAATGAAAGTAGGTGGTCTTGAAAAGGGAAAACAAAGTTAAGGCCAGCAAATGCAAATTAGAAACGATAATATAATGAGACAATTTTATTGCCCAACGGTACAAATGTACAGAACAAATAACCCGAGTTTTAATTTAATGGTAAATTCACATCACTAATAATTTAATTAATAATAACAAGGAAAATATGGGGATAACTATGCGTTAGTTGCGGAACATTACGATAAATGTACATGCACTATTGCACATGGCGCATCTCACCTCGTTCAATTGGCCCAGCGCTGTGGCACTAACAAAAACACAAGTGCCCACATGTTGTTGCGATGTACATCATAGTTAGCGCACACTGCACACCTTTGCCTCGCAGGACCTTGGTCGCCCTCACCCACCTGCCCCATTTCGTCAGCATCATCCCCCAGACAACTTCTACTTCCTCTTCCCCTGCCATGTTATCCAGGTTCAAAATGTCTACAGGGACAATGTCATTCCTTTCATCAACCACTTGCTCTGGATCGGCCACCATACTATCCTGGAGCTCGAGATTGTGTTCTAGGCGACGAAAATGCCCATTGTGTGTGGCTCGTTGGTCTTGTGGTTAGCATATCTGCTTCCAATGCAGAAGGTCCAGGCTTCGGTTCCCGCCAAAGTCAGAAGTTTTTTAACTTCTTAAGTCAATCAGTTCTTTTCTTAGGAGTTTGTAAACGGAGACTTTGGAGCCCGTCCTAGCAACGAAGCACATACTAAATTCAGAGTTGTTCGAATCGGCCTTGTTGATTCTGGCGTTGATCCGCAAGTGTTCGCACTGTCCATACCACTGATTGCTATATTTTTCTATTTTAAAAAATCGATCTTTGGTTGGTTATCGATCACTCGTCGATTGCGTCGGGGCCTGCAGGGTTGGCTTAGTCGCTTTGATTACTGTCCCCTACTGAAAATCAGTTATATAACTGAGTGGGTAGACTCTAAATACAATTTATTTTTTTATTTATTTGTACTGGTGGGCCATTCTGGCCAAAAAAATCCATAATGTTCAGCCTGAGGATCAGCTCAACATTTGCTATGAAGATTTTGCAATTTTTTTTTGTTGCAAATATCTCTTGTATTGTCGCCCCACTAAACTAATGCCATAGTTTCTTTCATGAAATGGGTTATTAAGTCCAACTTTGTGTCCTTTGGGGCTTTGTGTGGGCTTGCCTCTGCTGGTACAAAAACATCTCTTCAAGAACTTCAAAATCTTCTTTAGGCAAGGTTGTACAACTGGGACATGCATACGCTTGACTGGAGTTACAACAACCCCCAACTTCGTTGTAGTTCTCCCAGGCTTGTTTAATTGCAAGGATGATATTCATTCGGGATGTAAATCGCTCTTCAGTCTCCTCCGAAATTAACCGTGCCAGGGCCTGCACAACGACAGAAGCTTGTCGAAAGTTTTGATGCTGGACAGGGTGGCATGTTGCCGCCTTGGCGTAATTGTGACGGATACAGGCACGTAAGGTCGTGGGGTCTACTGGTGCCGTTCCAGTAAACATTCTTTGATATGCCTGGGAGTATGCCAATGTCCGCCTCTCTGCGCAAAGGGTTTGGTCAAAACAAGGGTTGTTCTTCAAAGCGGCGGACTGCAAAGATGTGCCGACAATGCAACAGCATGGATGAGTGTTCCATGTACGAATAGTTGTCCACACTCATAGTAATTGGTCCCCGAAGTTACCAGCTCAAAGTGCTGTCAGTTCCCATTATCTTCAGGAATGGCAACTCGGTCAACCAGATCAAGTTGCATGAACACAAAAAACCCGCGCATGTTCTGTCAGAAGCTGGGCAAAACATTTTGTGGACTTCCATCGACAAAGTGAATAACGGAGCTTTGCTAACCGAGTCTGCAGCTTTTTGGTCAATCTCGTCGCATAGTGCATTTGGATATCAAACAATCCTTCCACAACTTCTCCAGAGAGCTGTTTGGAGTGATTACTGATTTCAATTTACCATTAATCGACTCAAGTCGATTGTTGGTCGAATTCGTTAAGTTTCCTTCATTAAATTTTCCGCACTTCGACCACTCGTCCCTGATGCCATGCCAGTTGGTATTAAAATACTTTAGGATCCTTGGATTGCCATACGTCAGCTCTTCATAGTACTGTTCGTACTTGGCTACATTTGGTGACTGTACCATTTTTTGGGATGAGTGACGGCTCGCAATCGTTCACCAGGAGCAATCTGCAGTTTTTCGCAAGAAATCTCCCGGTTAAAGGTACGCAGAGTGTGGTTATATGCATAATCAATACGTTGGCTAAAGGAAAGCATTCTTTGAGAATTGCCCGTTCCTTGCAAGTCTGTTTTCTGCCATTATACACTTAACTTTGGTCCAAGAAGGGTTAAGTTCTTAAATTTATTGAGAAACAGCTTACGCTGTCGTGATCCTCTTGGGCCAGGATGCAAACTGCCACAACCTCTGTAGAGCCATTCGAATCTTCGTTGTGGATAAGGTATACAGGAGCCCTTAAATCAAGAAGCTTGTACGTCGCATCAATTCCGATGTATTACGGAAATGCGTTCATGGTCTTCATGGTTCATGGTTCATTGCTTCTGTACAAAACAAAAGGCCTCTGAAAGTGTTGTCTTCGCCAGTAAATATATGACAATCGTGCATCGTATTTTTCTTTCAATACTGCTACTGTGGCTGCAAGATTGTTTATCTCTGTCTTTTTGTATGAGGCAGCAATGGAAAGGACAATGCGTTTGTCTTTTTTTCCAATCTGTCAAGCTTAGAAAATCTCCTGATAATTTTCTATCTTTACACGGAAATACAAGAAACCCATATCAAATTTTGACTGCATCTTGATCTTCTAGAATTATACTACACTGACATTGAAGGGAAGTTTTTAGTTTTCATTATTTACAGAATAATCAGTCGTTATACTCAATTGTGGGGGTTTTTCCCTTACAAAACTGTCACCCTAAAAATCACTCCTGTGTTTTAATCTGGTTTTGTAAGCATTCAAGGTTTCGAATAGTGATTTTGCATCAATAAGGTTATTTAGAGTTCAGTGTGTGGTGGTGGGGCCAAACACATTTAAATTCATTTAATATCTTTATGGGAAATTTAAACATATTTAGATTTTGTGTTGACGTCTTCATCAGTGTGCACCTGACGACAAGCTTTAGGCTTAAATATCATTTAATAATCTATTTATTTAGTAATTTTTGAGTTTGTTGACATTAAAATCCTTCCCTTATTTTGAAGTATCATTGTGAAGCCAAATTTATATCTAAAAGTTGTTTTAAGAAGTAAATTTTTAAAAAAGGATTTGATTTTTGATTTTCTGTCAAAAAATCAATTGGAACTTTTCGCTTGTTATATAACAAACTTCAAAATATATTGTTTACTTTTCTGAAAAGAAAAGAATTAGGCCTGGGGAATTTGAATTATATTCTTTCGATTATAACATTACAATTTCTTTCATTCATAAGGGCTAAACAAGTGGTTAAACGTTGTACCGTAGGGTATTTGAAAAAGAGCAAAAAAACTAAACGCCTAGAGTGCTCGGTATGTAAAGATATTTTTCCATCGGGTATGTAAAAATATGACAATTGAGGCATTTGATTCAATAATTGGACCATGGGAATGTAATAAGTTGTATAATCAGTTATAATAGCAGCAAGTGCCTTCAATTTTGGCGTTCAAGATGTCTATGAACTGAAGAACCGAATAAGAAGAGTTTCGACGAGAGGTATTGTATGAATTGTTTATTTCCCCCATCTAAGTGTACATGAAATTTACATGACAAATCTTTTTAATCATGATGTCGATAAAGAACCACAAAATATAAATGATGTTGCTGCTAATTGTTTAGCTGTATTGCCAAAAGGAATGAAGCTTGGACATCTCAATATACGAAAGTTGGATAAGTACATAGATCAGTTGAGAGTTATTCTTGACACGTATAATTTTGATATATTTGCTTGCTGTGAAACATATCTAGATGAGTCTGTTCCAGACGGTTTTATTTCTATTGACAATTATAAAATGCTAAGATTTGATCGTGAAAGGGTAGGGGGGAGGGTTAGTTATTTATATTGCTGAGAATTTCATGTCAAGTGTAGTCGAGTGTAAAGTTAAATTTCCGATAGATGTTGAGTTGCAGTCAGTTAAATTCTGGCTTCCGAATGTAAAGCCAATGATTTTTACAGCATTTTTATAAAAGCTCCACACGTAAAGTTAGAAGAATTTTCAGATTGTTTTGATAGTTTTAGAAAATTTTAATTTAAAATCGGAAGCTAATGAATTGTTTTTTCTAGGTGATTTCAACTTGATTTGAGTAAGAAGACATTCCCCAGTAAATAATTTAAAAATTTCTTACTAGATCACATGGATTGGAAACAATTTGATAAAGTCTGTTACTAGGGTTAATAATAGGTCAGCTTCTTTAATTGATCATGTTTATTGCAAATCACAATGAAAATATTTTCAGTCAGGTATTATAAGTGTAGGATTAGTGATCATGAATTAATTTAATTTGTGTTCGTAAGATTAATAACAAAAATTTCTTCCTAATTTGTAAATACAGAAATTATAAGAATGTTGTTTGGGAAGCAAGTAGATGAAGATATCTTAATGGTCCCATTGCCCAAAATTTGGGTATGGCAGTAAGTGCAGATGATAAATTAGAATGTTTGTTAAAGTAGTCGTAGAACCTCTAAATGAACATGCACACCCCTTGAAATTAAGAATTAAAGGTAAGCCAGCCCCATGGTTAACAGCAGAGATTAGGAAATCCATGCATAGGAGAGACCACTTGCGCAAAGAATTTAGAATTTTTAGAAGGCAGTCAACGTGGGAGGAATACAAAAAGTTAGAAAAAGGTAAATAATCGATTCGTTTTTCTAAGCTTTGAGCATTTTAAGTCTTCTTTTGATAATGATATTCTTCAAAATCTTTATGGTCAGTTTATAATAAGTTGACAGGTAAAAAGAAAAAAAAGAGTGTAGCATAGCCTCATTGACAGAGAATGGGGTATCCTACACGTCTAATCCAGATATGTGCTGTTTGTTACAAAAAAGTTTTGTTGTGAACGATGTAGATTTTTCAAATGAAATTGGTAAGTTTTAAAGATTTAAATAGAAGAGAAGCAGAGAATCTTCCGCATACAAAAGTAACTAATGAAGAAGTCATTTCAGCAATTAAACGCCTTAAAATTAGAAGCTCTGCAACAATTCAAGATATTCCATCCATAGTATTTAAGAAATGCGCATCAATAGTCGGATTATTAGCGTATCTAATTTCCATTTCTTTCTTGTAGGTGTTTTCCCCAACACAGCTGAAATTGGCAAGGGTAACGCCTATTTATAAGGGTAAAGGTAAAAAGAGTAATGGGGAATTCTTATCGACCTATACAACTCTTCCAATTGTAGGGAAAATTATTGAAAACATTTTATACAAGAGGTTATTACATGAAGTGGATGCATCTGAAGGTTTAAGTGCAAACCAGCATGGTTTCCAGGAAAGGTAGGTAAACGCAAAGTGCCCTTCTAGCATTTACAAAATTTTATCTATAAAGGGATTGATAAACGTAATGGTAAGGTTGGAGCTGTCTTTGTTGATCTTAGGAAAGCATTTGATTCAGTACCTTTTTACCTCTTTTAATAAATTAAAAACCAGGTTTAACGTAAGTCCTTATTTGTTATCAATTTTGGCGGATTATTTTTTAAATAGAAAATGTTATAATCTTGCAAAATCTATAGTTCAAAAGTATTCAATATATTTTTGTGGTTTACCCCCAAGATCAATATTAGGACCACTGTTATTTATTCTTTATATAGATGATATATCTACTATAAAAGGGAGGCATCAATTATATCTTATATGCTGATGACTTGGTCTTTTATTTAGAAGGTGTGGATGTCGAAGAGATCTTTAAAACGTCTTCAAGAAGTTATAAAGAGGATGGATGAATGGTTTAAAACTCAGGAACTTTATATTAATTATAGCAAAACAAATTTTATGATTATTTCATAAGGCTAATGATAGAAGCATGAAAGACTTTTATTCATTGGACGTTAAATTGTAATGGTAAGTTAATTCTAGAGGTATGAATTTAAATATCTTGGAGTTTTCTTAGATTGTAATTTAAATTTTAAGAAACTTATGAATATGTGGTAATAAAGTATCATCAGCAAATTGGAAATATAAGTAGAATGAGAGGTTTGTAACCGAGAGAATGTTGAGGTTATGTAGATTCTTATATTCACTCTGTTATTGATTATTGCTTAGTGGTTTGGGCAGTAAGACCTTTTACTGAGTATGTTGTACTCCCAGAAGAGAATTGACCATCTGTTTGAATTCATTTCCCTTGAACCAAGTTTTGCAGTCTGATTGTTTCACGATTGAGGAGAGGATGAAGTATAAACGTGCTGGTTAATACATACAAAGTATTGAAAGGTATGTTTTTAATTTAGGTATTCTACCCAATATTTTTAAAATTGTTGATCGTGATAGAAATTCTACTTTAATAAACTCATTGGAAGTTCCTAGATTAAATTCTGAAGCATTTAGAAAGTCATTTATGTAACAGAGGCGTATCCATTGGAATTCAATTTCTTATGATATTAGAAGCCAGTTTACTGATCTAGGAATTGTACAATTTAAAAGTAAAATTTAAGCAATGATAATGAATCAAAGAGCAAAAATTGATTTTTACTATTTATTTGTAAGTTATTGTCTGTGTGTTTGTGTAATGTTAATTTACCTTCATAAGCTCTTATAATTGATTTTGCTTTTCCCCTTTGTTTGTTTTATTATTGCTTTGATAGATATAAACAATGTATTTTCAACTATATTTTTCTGCCTAGATTGTCTGGTTGCGCCCAATGATGGAAACTTGCAACTTGATTTAGGTGTCCTGGGATCATTGCTGTGATCAGTTTGACATGAAATTTTTTTAAAAAATTATATATCTGATATAATTATATATATGAGTCAAATTTGAACACAAAAATGGGAAAATTGAACCCAAGAATAAAGATTTTGCGTTCGGTGGTTTCTTCCGCGAAAGTTTGATTATACTCCCTGATTTGCTGTTCCTGATTTTTGGCAAACCTCATATTCGTTTGAGTGGGATCGTCTAATAAATCAGTTTTTTTTCTTTTCGTTTTCGTATTTTTAATGTTTTTTTTTTTCTTTTTTTTAATGTTTTTTTTTTCTTTGTCTTTTTCTTTCTTTTCTTTTCTTTCTCTTCTTTTCATTTCAAATTCTCCACCCTTTTTTATATTTGATTCATTCATTGATGCATATAATATCATTCAATTTGTTACCAAAATTCTTGTGTTAAATGCATTGTTGTTGTAATGTACTATTTCAAATTTACGAAAATGTAATTTATTGTTTTTTCTGCATCTATGATTAGATTTATTTTAGTTGTCCTCCTTTGTAATCAGTTTTATAACTGAATAGGATAGACTTAAATAAATAAATAAATAAAATAAATGTTTTATAGATCCCTCAACAGAACAATCTTCCCGGTCTCTGCTTGATTTTTCTTTTTTACTACTTCTTAATTTTCTTCCATGGACATCAGCGCACTGACCTTGCCCCTTGTTTCTTCCCGGGAGGCGGCGCTGTTGGGTATCCCTTTGAAAAGCTCCTTGTAGACATCGTGGTTGTGGTTTCTCATTCATAGACGTTACTGGCAGTGAACCCGCCATCCCAGATGCAGCAACTTGAATCGATACTTTTTCAGTCAGTCTGGAACGTACTGAAAACATAAGAGCAGAATATCTGGGATAAGTCAATTAAATCGATTGAGAATGCGGAAAACGTGGGACTTAAAACAATGCCTGCAACCTAATTATCTAAATCACTGTTTTTCACAAGACTAGACCCATGTTTCTATGTAGGCCTAGGGCCCAAAACATGGGCCTAGGCCTACAAACAACAGTAACCCAGGCCTACATGGAAGTATGGGTCTAGGACTAGGCTTGCAAACTACAGTAACCCAGCATGGTTAGTCAAGCCTAGCCATTGATGTGTAGGCCTAGGCTTGCAAACAACAGTAACCCAGCATTAGTAGCATTGAGCTACTCCTGTGTCCAAGTAAAAAGTGAAAATAATCCGTTGACAAAAGACTTGTTTCTAGGGTTCCCAGATGACAATTATAAACATCGTGACGGGACGGGGGTGGGGGGAGCCTAATTTGATTTTCAAAAATTAAAGAACACACATTTCACGATCCCTGATTAGGGATGCTATGTACATTCAGACTATACTTCACATATTTTGTTTTGCTAATTGTAGACCTGCTATGCTATAAGTAAAGGATGAGGTAATTAGGTACATCAATTTTTTTTTAAATCAATTTTTATTCTTTTTTTCCCTAAAAGGGACTGGTTTGTAATCTTTAAGTTATGATTAAATTTTTTGCATTCTTTGAAATTTGCAGTAATAGTAGTCTATTCAAGCTTAGAATAATAATTTAGGGTAAGCCCAGAGTTTTTTATTTTTAGTGTAAAAATATTTCTAGGAAGTAACTTCAATTCCTAATTTTGATTTTAATGTTTTTATCATTTGCACTCAATCGTATTTTTACCTGAACGTTCTGATTTGAGAATATCTGGCCGGTTTTAACAAAGTGGCAAAAACTTGCACAAGACATTGTAAAAATAGTTTTTGTCTGAATTTCGCAGCCCTTTTCAATCTACGGAACATGTTTCTTGTATCTCTCCAACATTCTTCATAATTGAAAGTACTCTTTTGCTTTTAACTGCTGAGGAAATGTGAAAAGAGTTGCGTAAGTTGGAAGGGAACTCTTTTTGGGTATCTTTTTCACCCACATCACTCGGTACAGATAATCTTTGTCTGTGTTTCGAAGAACGTTCAATGGCGCAGTTTTTTTATCCTCTTCCTTCTCCCTCTTATCTCAAAGCTTTTCTTCCTATTTTTACTTGTTTTATTCTGCTGGTAAGGGGTCACTTTTAGCTTTAGGTCTTGGACATTTGCCGGTACTTGGTTTGGCGAAACCAAATTTCCTTTATCCCCCGACCATTTCGAGGCTTACCCAGCAAGACCCCCTTTGTTTCTTATGTCGATAGCGTTTGTACCCCATACCCTAACGTTTTTTTTTTTAATTTTTCATCTTTGGTTTTTAATTTCTAGACGGAAAGGAAGAAACCCCCAGGCTCTTCCCAGTTTTCATATTTTTTTGTTTTATTTGATCTTTACGCATTTTGATGTTCCGTCACCTTTTGTTCCCTTTTGTATCTTATTGAGAAAAATTTTTCCTTTTGGAATACGTTTTCCCCCCAAACGGATTATTAAAAAAATAAAAAATAAATTTAAAATTAATACCGACACAGCTCAAATCAATATAACTACGAAAATTTGTCCAAAATTTTTAAAAGGGGTCTATGTATAACCTGCGAATAGTGGTACCAGAGGCACGCATCTTTTTGTTTGGAAGATATCTTTTATGGGGCGCCTAACCCTTCCCCTAATCACAGAGAACACTTTTTTAAAATTTTTTTATTGGGGTAGAAAACCCCCCCAAATATTTAAAAACTCGTTTTTACGGGTGCAGCAGTTTTCGTGTCATTAAAAAATTTGCCCACTGCTTTGGGGAAGACGTAAAGTTGTTGTAATTAGGTTTATTTATAATGGTAACTTGTTTTACGCGTTTTTCCCAAACAAAGATAGATGGCAGCACAAAAAGCAACATGGCGGAACCCATTTGGTGATAGAGGCGAGTTTCTTACGGCGGGCCCCTGTATATTCAGCTAGGTTCAATTTGATTTTGTTACATTTTTGATCATTTTCCCAAAAAAAATTGATGATTATGTCATATCGTCCCCGTATTTTATTAGTAAAAATTCTTTAATTTTGGGGATCGGCTTTATTAAAAAAAGGGAAAATTTATGGCATTTAAAAAATTCCAAAAAAAATAATTGAGAATTTTTTGATGGGTATTTAGCTCCCAAAGAACAAACCACCCCTGTTTAAAATATTAAATAAAAGAAACAAGTGATCAAATAATGTTGAAGGGGTGAAGATCGATGATATTTGCCAAGAAAAAAGTTGCCCACCAATAATAATTTAAATTTAATATTACTTGATATCTAAACAATCAAAAGAGCCCTTTTAGCAAAAAAAATAGCCCTACATTGTTTTGCCCCGTTTTTACATCGGGTTTTACAAAATAAACGCCAAACGGGGGTAGGCCTATAAAGTATATATCTAATATTTCACTTAGGTACCTTTGTTTTTTTTTTTAAATTTTATTAAAAAAAAGGCTATTTAATAGCTGAGGGGCCCATTTTTATTATTGTTTTTAGTCAATAAAAGGCATGACGCCACTCTGCAGACCGTTAAAAAATCTTGTATGTCATATAATTTTTACTTTTTCTATTGTAATAATATTTAAAACGTATTTTTTATTTTGATATTTTGGGACAGTATAATATTATGTAAATAAAATGAACAATGACAGTTAAAAAGGATATGTAAGCCTACATTAATTTTGTAAGGTGAAAAGGAGTTGGGGTTGGGGCATAAACCCTTTTGCAAAATTTTTATTATTTTTTTTATTTTTTTGTTATTATTATGACTTTTTTTATTAAAAACATCATAATAAAAAATAAAGAAGTATATTCAATTAAAAAGTGCCCTAAGAAGGGGAGCGATACTGTATGTGTGTGGGGTTTTCTATGAGTTGTGAAACTTCTTGACGGTTTTAATTGATTTAGTATTTTTCGTTTCCCTGTTAGCCTATATTGTATTTTTAAGCCCCATAAATTTCCCAAAGATTTTTTTTTTTATTACAATTTGAGAATTGTAATATGGAAAACAAAGCCATCCTCGGTGTTTCATAGGTGCAAAGGGCGCAGGTCGAATATAGTAAAAATTATTGGGGAAAATGGGCTCGAAAACCCCCAAAATTGGGGAGCGAATTTTTTCCCTTTTTGGTCCCCCCCCATTTCTTTTTTATTATCATCAATTTAAAAAACATTTTGGGAGAGCAACCCCCAATGTACCCCCTTTATTGTAAAATATTTAAAAAGTGACAAAACGGAAAAGACAAAGTGTTCTTTAGGTAAGCCCCATAGCGCGCCCCCCCGATATCACTGGGTCCCGGGCAGTTGCATTTTTTTGCCACCAAAGGGAGCAAAACCCTTGCCTGGGAAACCCCCGTATAACAAAGCTAAGGTTTTATTAAAAAATTTTAAATTTGGAAAAATCGCCGGGCCTTCAAATTCCAAAATCCCCACCCCCTTCCCCGTGGTTGGCCCGTGAAAAAAGGGGGGGTTTTTACCCCGAAAAACCTTGGGGAGCTCTGGGTTGTCGTCGGGGAACCCCTTCCCTTTGATTAACCCCCCCCGACGGCCCACCCACAAAGAACACGGACCCCATGAGAACAGAAGGGGGAAGACCACACGGGGGGGGAAAACCCCCCCTCTCCCCATATTTTCTTGTGGCTGGTTCCCGACAACCCCACAGGGCCCCCGTCCACCCCTTTTCCCCCCGCTTTAAACTCTTACGTCCCTCCCCCTTCCCTCCCCGATTTGCCAAGTTGCATAAATATGAGGGGCGTTTTAAACAATATCCAATCAAAAGAATAGAAAATCAAAACGCCCCTTTGAAGAAAATGATTTGTTGCTAAAAAATATTTTTCTTTAATTTTGTCCAAAATAATAAAGAGGATTTAAAAATTAGGGTGACTTTGTGAGCCCTTCCCCCAAGGGTGTCCAAACCTTTCAAAAAAAGGGGGAGCTTGTCCCTCAGTTTTGAAATTTGCCGGCCAAATTGCCGGGGAGCCCGGGGGACCCGTCCGTTTAGGGGTTCCCCCCAGTTTATTTCCCAAAGGGGGTTTACCCAAATTAAAAAGAAACTTTATAAATAAACAATTTCAATGAAAAGGTTCTCATTATTTTTTAATATTTTAAAAAAAAAGTATATTGCCCATGGAATATCTGCGAAAAATATTTCTGCGTCAGGGATGAACCCCCCACACATTTTAAAATTTTGCTCACAACCAATTATTAAAAATCTTTTAGTTCTTTTACAAAAAAGTTTCGATTTTGAAAAAATTTTTTAAAAGCCCTTGACGACGGAACTTCGAGATGGCCTTTGCCCCCCGACTTTTTTTAAAATGCCACCAAAAACCCCATCCTTTCCCGCAACCCCGCAAACCTCGGGTTTGCAATTGGCAGGCCGGGTCTTAGGGTTTTGTCGTAGGCGGTCGTGTTTTTGTTTTCCCCTCTTCGTTTTTGGTTTTTGGTTTATTTGATTTTTAGTATTTATTGACAACGGGAATCAGGGCCCACCCAAAGGGAATATAATATACATAGTGATAAATAAATAAAATTAAGGGGTTAAATAGACTTAAAAACATACCCGGCCCGAGTTCCCAGGGGGGTGTGTTTGTGGGGTTTTGTGGGAAAGTGTGGTTGTGAATTTTGTTAAAGTTTTGAGTTTTATTTTTTAAAACTGTGATTTAATTAAGGGGGGTTTGGGATAAATGCCAAAGGGGGGATCATTGTTTTTTTAGGTTTTTGGAAAGGGGGTGTTTTGAAAAGTCCCATATGTGTGGGCATTAGATCGTGTTTAAAAGATTTTGAAACGGTTTTTACATGAAGGGTTTTAAATGTCTATGCGACTTTGGGTGCGTAAAAAGAAAATTTGTTTTTTTAATTTAGGGGGAATGAAAAATAAAAGTTCTGGAGGTTGTTTGTTAAGTTTTTTAAATTTTGAAGGTTGGGTAGTAAACTGTTATAGGTTGTTGTTTTAGGGTTTTTGCCCCTTTTGAATTTTGGGGTTTGGGTATTGGGGTTTACCCCCTTTGAAAAATGGGATGGGTTCAAATTTTAAGCCCTTCCCCGGTTTTCCCCAATAGGGGTTTTAATTTTGGGGAAAAAATTTAAGTCTGGGTGTCGTGGAACCCCTTTTCCCTTTCTACCCCCCCCGACCGAGACCAAAGAAAAAAGGAGGATAATGCACCCCGGGCGCCGACAAAGGGAAAATGCCCCCCCCAATTGGGCTGGTTCACCACCACCTTCCCCCCTTCCCCCCGGTTTTACTCCCTTTGTCCGTCCCCCTTTGAAAAATTTTAAAACTACCCAAACAAGGAAAAGACAGGGTTTGGGAGAGAGCCGCACACAAAGGAGGGCCCCATATGCTGGTTTAACCCCGCTTACCCTCCTTATTTACTTTCTAAAAAATGGGAATATAAAATTTAACTACCAATATCATAAAAAATAATCAAAAAAAAAATCCTTTTTAAAAAAAAATTTTCAAAAAAATTTTTTTTGCCAAAATTTTTAAATCTCACAAAAAAACTTGGTACTTGCTTTAACTTTGATCCTAAAATAATTTTCCTCAAACACTCCCTTACATCCTAAAACCTACAAAAAGTAGGTTTTTTTTTCAAATTTCAAACTTTTTCCCCCGTAAACATTGGGCCCCGACGTAAAGGGAAGGGGCCCCGGTCATTTTTTCTTGACCTTGAAAAAGTGCCGAATTTATGAAAAATTTTGCATTTAAAAATGTTGGTTCCCTTTGGCCAGGGTCATGTTGGCCACGGGGAAAAACCCCTCCTCATTTTTTGGGGGGGGGTATTAAATTCATGTTTTTTTAAATTATTCTATTAAACCCTTTAATTGGAAAATTTTAAAAAAAAATCTTTGCACAAAATTTTAGGGGGAAACCCAAAAATTAAGTTTTTAATTTTTTCGTAAACTTTTCAAAAAATTAAAATAAAAAAAATGAAAAAAACAAAGACCAAAAACTTACGGAGGTCAAAACAAAATTAATTTTTTTAAATTGTAAAAAAAAACCCCCCCTTTCATGCCTTTTTTTTTCCCTTTTTTTCCTTTCTGGTCGATTGTTTTCACATAACTCTTTGCCTGTGAGAAAAATAACCCATTATAGGCAACAACTTTTTAATTGGTTGTTAAGGAAGTTAAATTTTGTTTCAAATCTCTTTTTTTGAAAAGTTTAGGGGATTGTTATGAAAATTTTTTGGGGGTGAGTTTTAAAATTTTTCATTTTTTATTGCCTCCTTATTGGGGGTTTTTGGAAATGTGTCCAATTCCGTTTTCTTTTGTGTAGAGGGGGAATGTTTAAAAATTTAACCCTGCCCTTAAATTTTTTTGCCCCAATGATGAAAACCCTTTTTGCCATTTTTAATCGTTAACTTTTTTTTGCCGTTTTTTCTTTGGGGGTCCAAAAAATTGGCCCTAAATCGTTTTTTTTTCCCCCCTTTACATTTTTATCCTACATTTTTTCCACATTTGGCCATGGGACGTTTTAAATTTCCCAATTTTGAAAAACCCCAATCAAAACCAGAAAATTACCTCCCCCCCCGCCCCACCTTTTTATACCACCCCAAAACAGGGTAGCCCCCCCCGGGGTCCCCCGCATCTGCCTTTGCTGCCCCGGGGGACCTTTTGTACCCCTTTTTTCCCAAACAGGGTTTACAGCCGGGCGGTCTTTTCCCGGTGTGTTTGGCAGATTCCTTTTTTTTCCTCTATTCTTTCTTTTTTTTGCTTTTTCCCCCCCCCCGGGGTTTTTTGCTCTTTTTTCGGGGAAACGTTTGCCGGGTCATCTCTTTTTTTGTTTTCCTTTTTCTGTGCTTTAGTCCCAAAAACTCTGTACAAAACGTTCAATCTGGTGGTTTTTCTGCAAAAATTTTTTTTAAAAACCATTTTTTCACTTTTTTAAAATACCTCCCCCAAAAAAATCATATTTTTTTTAAAATTTTTAAAAACTTTTTTTTGGGTTTTTTTGGAATTCAATTCCTTGGTTTAAAATGTGGCGGGCCCTTTTTTTTCTGATTGATTTTTTGGGGGGACAATTTGTATTTTTCTTCTTTAATTTCTCCTTTAATTGTTGAATTTTAATCTCATGAATTTTGGGGTCTCCATAAAATTCCCCCCCAAAAAATTGAGTTGTTTGAATCGAAAATTAGATTTGTTATTGCGAAAATAGTATGTCATTAAAATTTTCATTAAAATTCCTAAAAAATTTTTTAACTTTGGGATATTGGGGGTTCATTCATTTTAATAATTTATTTTTGACTGCCAAATGACCTCGCCGCCCCGCACCTTTTGACTGCCTCTTCACAGGTACATACACACACACCAACCAGGCCCAGCATCTTGCAGTGGTCAGTTTTTCTTGTCGCAGGCGGACGTGTATGGTCTCTGCTCTTTGTTCTTTTTTTTTGTTTGGTTCTACAGTACAAGGAGTTGCTTTGTTATGGAATGTGTTTTGTTTTTTGTGTGTTACCGTTCAGGATGTTGTTCTGTCCAGGGCTGAATTTTTTTTTCCCTTTTTTTTATAGCTTGTCAGTAAAAGGGTTGTTATCCGGTATTTCGCCCCGTTTGTTTCCGTCACACGCCGTGGGGGTTTATGTTTGGTCAGTGTGAGATAGCTTGCTTTCTGTAGTGTGTGGTTTTAGCAAGTCTTGGCTGTTGTTCCCCACATTTTCTGTTAAAAAGTTGAAACTTCAGGAGGTTTTGTGTTCTGTTCAGACGGAAGGTTTTGTTTTTTTTTTATTCTACCCCGCTTGTCATGTTATGTTTGTTAAGACGCCAACAAAATAAATGCTGGTGTGTGTGCCCCCCTTTGTTTGAAGGACGCCCCCCTCTTCCCCCCTTTCCGTCGGGAGGTGGTTGTGTGCGGGAAATGAAATTCGAAAAGTTAGGTTGGTTTTTAATGACAGTAGAATCCCAAGATATTGTACTATCTGCCAAAAAAATAGTATCGTACGAGAACCCTCTTCACTTTTTAAAAATAGCTGCAACCAATTTTTTTACATATTGGAGATCATGGCCAGTGTCATCTAGTTTTGAATAAATTCCATGATTGACGTCAACATCGATATGACCTCGCCCCCCCCGCACCTTTTGACTGCCCTCTTCACAGGTACACACAACACACCACACACACACCACAACACCACCACACACACAGCGCAGCAGCAGTCTTGCAGCGGTCAGTTGTTCTTGTCGAGGCGGACGGTTTGGTTTTGCTCTTTGTTTGTTCTTGTTTGGTCTTACGTAAAGGAGTTTGGCCTTTTTTACTGCTGAATGTTTTTTGTTTTTGTGTGTGTTACCGTTAGAGGATGTCTGTTTGTCCAAAAGAATTTTTTTTCTCCCTTTTCTGTATAGCTTGTCATAAAGTGCTTGTTTCGGTATTGCGCCCCCTTTGTTCCCTCCACACAGCCCATGGGGTTTATGTTTGGTCAGTGTAGATAGTCGTCTTTCTGTGATTTTGTTGTTTCAGAAGCTTGGGTTGTGTCCCCCATTGTTTTGTTAAAAAGTTTTTAAACTTCAGGGGTGGTGTTCTGTTCAGACTGGGAAAGGGTTTCGTTTTCTTTTTATTTACCTTTGTCATGTAATGTTTGTTTAAAACCACAAAAAATAAAATGCTGCGTGTGTGTGCCCTCTTTTTATGAAGGTACGCCCCCTATTCCCCCCCTTTTTCGTCGGGAGGTGGTTGTGTTCGGGATTCAGGATTCTTTGGAAAGAAAAAAGCAGAAACAGTGGGGAATTCTCTCAATTTTCCCTTTAATATTTATTTTTTTTATATTAAAAAAAATGTTATTAAAGTCACGTTTTTTTTTTTTTATTGTTTGTTAGTATGTTCAGGATGTTAATCAATGTCATGCCATTTCATGAGTTGTTTCTGGAAAGTTGTCCCTCATGATTTTACGGATTTTACTGTGGGAAAAAAAACTCACTTCAGCACTTGGGATGAATGACGTTTTGAAGATCGATACTTAGGATTGGAACATCTTTATTTTTTTATCAGATTTTTTCTTCCCCATTTTTATTTTATTTAAAAAAAAGTCCTGGTGTTTTTCTTCCCTTTTGACGTTATGTCCCCTCCCTTTATCTTTTAGTACCCCATATTTCAAAAGTTCATTGTCACGTTTGGGGACATGAAATTCCATGTTTAATCGGTATAAATATTTTTTGGTTAATATCATGACTGTAGAATATTATAATTTTAATATCCTTTTTTTTTAAACGGGTTTCATTCTTATTGCACATTACTCCCAATACGACTTGCATCTTGGGCACATTTTTGTGCACTATATGCTGTATCCCTACTTTCCCGGGAACCTGAAATTTGTTCAAACCCTTTTCCGATTAATAAGCCCAACTCAATGTAATTTTCAAAAAATGTTTTAAGCTATTTGCAGAGTACCGTCTTTTAAATTTTTTTTCCTGTGGATCGAAAAAGGGTTTAGGTGGTTTTCGCTTACTATTGTGGCGGCAGTAGTGTTTGGGTTTTAGCTTCATGCATGTGTTCTGTTTTACTGCTGAAATGTTTTTCCAACGAGAAGCTTTGAAATATATTATAAACAAAGATGTGGAAGCTCATGGGATTCCATAGTTTGATAAGTGCACTTCAGGCCCCACGTCAGTTCTATACCCACCATTTAGCAATTGAAATTTATTCTTTATGGAGAAACTTCGCAGGGCTACAAAATTATGTTCTGTGGTCCCCGGTATGTAGGGATCTTGGCAACGAGGAGGGTGACTTGGAGCCCAAAGGGTGCAACGCAAAAAACTTCTACTGTTTTGAGTCGACCTGTTTCTTATTCCACTGGGTTCAAGAACCATTGTTGAAATTAGGGTAGGATGCCAAAAACCAAAGTCATAAAATTTTGCGTTAAACACTACCAAACATTATGTAACTTGTGTAAGACAATACAAATTAAAAAGGTCTTTAGCATAAGGGGAAATGCACCCTGTGCGCCGTTTTAGAAATTTTCTGCAATCTGCCGTTTGGCTCTTTTCCCCGTGGTTGGGGTTGTAAGGGGGGGTCTTGTAACTTCTCCGCTAGGTGGTATTATCTGCACCAACTCAACTCAACCTCGCAAACCCTTTTCGTGGTTTGGCCCCTTTATTAGGGGGGTTTTCTCCCCGAAACTTTGGGGGACTTAGTTAAATGTTAAATAAAAAAAATATGTTTTTTTAATAAACCTATTCCTTCTTGATAGTTTTCCATACTAAATTTTGTTTACGAAAGGCTGCATTGTAATTGTTCCCAATATAACATCAAATTGCATGCAACTATTTTAATTGTCGGAAGAAATTGATATTATTTCTTGTCATGTTGTTTAAATTTTTGGTATTATCGGTACAAATTATCGGAGGCAGAATGGAGTGTACGAACGTAATCATCTGTGACAAAATGTATTTAGTGGTGTCTAGACTCTAGATCCTACAGATAAATTGGTTGCAATGACCATGCTTAATGCAGCAGCAATGCCCAAAGCTACAGTATTTCCAAATCCTCTCCGCAATCTAATGAAAATATATGATAATTTAGTTACCTCATAATGTTGGATAAGCTCATTAGTTGGCATGTTCCACCAAGCCTTCAGGGCAGCCAAAATGTGAAGAAACTGCTCTTTGATGCTTGAGCCATCTTTTATCTTCAACAGATGTGCACGAAGAGCACGTGTGCAAACTGGTCCTTTTGAGATAGCCTTGACATCAAGGCAGCTGATCTTTGCATTTAGGAATTTTAAAAGAATGGGGAAAAGCTGCTCCGGACTCTTCTGGAAACGCTCATGGAGATCAAAGTCCACGAGCTGCTTGAAATGCTATCCAAGTACTTTTGCTGTAAACACAAAATTACAAAATTGCTTTAAGATGATTGCATTTCATATTTAATTTCACTACATTCTCAACACCTGCCCTGTCACCTTTATATTTTTAACTAGGTACTGTGTATGAGATGTGCTCATATTCATAAAATTATAATAATTAAACATTCTGTTATTAGTAAGCTATAAAAAATAGTGTTCAAAGCAAAATGCTATTTATTCAAATATCTTAATACTTAACTGGCAATGGAAATTTAATGTGTAATCATGATACCAGGGAATGCAGGGTGTTTTTTTTTATTTTACATTTGTTTTTTATGTGTATTTTTAACAACACAGAAATTCTGCAGATTTCGAGGGGGGTATCTATGGGGCAAATTGTATTATGTACTTGATAAAGGTTTGCGCCGGCAGGCGTAATGATAACATTAGTTAGCAAGTGACCACCAACTTCGTTAGCCACTCTCTTCGAAAAATCTTTACCTGGATGTGTGGTTATGGTACTAATCTCTTCAACAATTCGAGCAACCACTATATTGGTTTCTGCGGTATTCAGGGTAACCTTCTTGTTCATCTTGAGAATAATTGTTGAAGGAAATTTATCGTAAGGAATCTTGAAACTTGCAACATGTAGTCTGGGGAAGAGGATGGAACAGGAGCTGATGAAACAGGTGTTGAGCAAATGGTGGAAGTTGATGGCACTGGTGTCGAGGCAATGGGGAAGGTGATGCTAATGGCTGTCCGAGTGGCACAACAGCTGATGTTGAGACTGTTGAAAATGATCCTTTAAGCTTTCTCGTAATTTCCAAGCATCGAAAAGCTTGAAACACAAATTGGGCATGTCTGTCTCAAAATTTATTTCGGCTTCATGTAGTTCCGACAAGTTCTCTATTCCCATTTCTTCGAGTCGAGCCAAGATGACAGCATCATCGACGTTCTTGGTATGTAAGTGAATAAAATCCATATATTTTACATCACATCACATTAAAAGAGAATACGGGCACTAATAACTTAGTGTTGTGTGCCCTTAAACCCTTATTAAACTACTAAACTAACTAATCATATTTCCTTCCATCTGCAAATGCAAGCAAAGAATACACTTGTAGCTATGTACGTTATTGTATGGGCTACTAAGTACCAATAGGTTAAAATTAGGGATACGATCGATAATCAAATAAAACCAATAATGGCCTACACATCCTCGAAAGGATCCTCAAAAGAGGGAGCCACCTCTTTGCATCCTCTGCCACTACCTCAACCTACGCTGACCTTAGGGTCCAGAGGTTAGCTGTTGGCTCCTAGCCCCCTATCAATCTTCCCCCACCCAACCCAATAATGGAAATATAAATTACCAGTCAGAAGCAGATCAGGCCTACTATTTCCATATCTATCTATATAGAGATAGATGATGGTAGATAGATATATCTACTCACATAGCCTATATAGGTACCGTAAAACTGTTTTTAACAACAGTGTATGGTAGGCTATTTATTAAGCGAGCAAAGAAAATCGTTCAAAAAGTTACAAAGTTACATTAAAGTTCATCAAAAGATTTTTTTTTCAAACTAAACGGCTACAAAATCTTGGGTGGCCAAATCATTTATAATGTCCGTCCAGTCACGAATATGTTAATTTTATTTGATCCGATACGTAGTGTAGATGGAAATTACATTTTAACAAAAGTAACGTTACCAAGGCAACGAAAAGTCGCACGAGGTTACTGGCCACTATGCACTGCCACCCTAGAAGTAATCAAAAAACACTATCGAGGAAGCAGTGTTTTATTTGTTACCAAAGAGTTAAAATGTTTACCCAAAGAAATGATTTCAAGGTCCTCTAGATGGTGGTGGATTTTATCCACAAAGTGAAGGTTTTCCCAAGGGTTTACCCTAATACCTTGCCAATAATAAATAATATTGGAAACATGGCCCCGTGGACAGCGAACGTCGCAAATTTTGAAATTTAAAAAACTGTGCAATGTGGGTCTAGCTATAGCACGTGCTCGCTTATCAACGCGTCCAACTGAGCGTTTCCTAGTACTTAATCATTGACCAATTGAAAGTAGTCTTTGTATGCAAATCTTTATGTAATTTGTGTTTTGATTAATACAGTAAAACCTTTTCAATTAATTTTAAGCACATTTTTATTAGATCAACAAGGTTTTTTGAGTAAGGATCAGCTCTTGAACTACCGTTCAATCAGCTGGAGGGACCTAATATCTTGAGCTACCTCATATATCCAGGACCAAGCACTAGGTAACCTGACTGGGCTAAAACACCCTGCTTTTATACTAAATGAGTATAGTACCATCCTGTGCTCTAGGTGTCTTATTTGTGACGTTTTTTACCCTATCTATTTACAGGTAAGGACTTAAGCTTATGAACAAGACTTATAGTTATTGAAAGTGATAGGTGAAAGTTTTTGTACATCCTTGGAGACCAGGACGCCTGGTGTACAAGGATGTGTTGAAATTAGATGAGGAGTGAATTGTTATTATGAAGCTATAGTGATAATCAAGTAAGAATAGGTAGATGAGAATCATAATAAGAATTTGAAAAAGTAAAGGGAGCGTAGCTTAGTGCCCTAGAACAATAGCGTTACCACAAGGCAAACATTCCTCCATTGCTATTTATCAATGCACAAAAAAGGGTAGTTGCATTATTGCATACTGAAATACAAATTTGAAACTGAAATATGTGGTCTCTTCTAAATAGAAACAATGAGTCTTCCATGTCCACCCAGCGAGTCTCACAAAATTTAATAGGCGGGTACGTTTTGAATTTCGTTCCGATTCTTTCACCATTTGTTTCAACACAGCCTCGAGTTTGGCAGATGACCGGAAAAAAGAAACAATTTATTTGACTGTGCCAATGCAGTTTCGGATACTAAATACTAACAAATATAGTATTATCGCGATGGACCTCGCTACACTTTGAAATATCGCTCGCAACCAATTTTATACATCTTGGAGATCATTTGCTATTGTCATAATACGATTTATAATAATTTCAATGTATTGGCCGTGCAACATCGATATGACCTCGCTGCCACGCACACACAGCGCAGCGGCAGTCTCGCAGTCGGTCAGCTGTTCTTGTCGCAGACGGAAGTGTTTTGTCTCCGCTCTTCGTTCTGTTCTTGTTCGATCTCCACAGTACAAGGACTAGGCTTCTGCTACTACTGAATGTGTTTTGTTTTGTGTGTGTTACCGTTACGAGGATGTCTTCTGTTCAGACTGAAAGTTTTTTTAATACCTTTTAACAAGGATCGGTTTTAAGTGTCGTATGTTTTGCTATATCCATCAACAGTATTACCTCACATATAAAAAAGCCAGTCGAATCATCACACTTTTTGTAGACGATTTTTCCATTTACTTCCGAGCTTCGTATTTGAGTTCGATTGAACGTCAACTACAACTAAACATAAAGCGCCTTGAGAGATGGTCAAACGAAACTGGATATAAATTCTCAATCACAAAAACCACATGTGTGCTGTTTAGCCTTCGCCGTGGATTATTTCTCAATTCCGACCTGCACATGGGAAGCCATGCCTTACCATTTGCCGAAATAACACGATTTTTGGGAATGTTATTGGATAAAAAGTTATCATGGAGGCCACATATCCAACAGCTACGAACCAAGTGTTTTAAAGCCTTGAACATCCTACGAGTGCTCAGCAATACTAATTGGGGAGCTGATCGTGCAACCATGTTACATAATTTTTAATTGCTATATCATGATGAGAAGTCCACACACAAATCTTAACTTTACTTTAACTTAAATGCACTTAACGTGCTGCATCGATATGACCTCGCTGCCCCGCACCTTTTGACTACCACCTGCAGCGACACGCACACTGCAGAGAGCCTAGCATCGCAGTCGGTGTGTTGTTCTTGTCGCAGGCGAACGTGTTTTGTGCAGGCTCTTCGTTCTCTTCTTACAGTGCCTCTACAGGGAACTAGCTTCTATTACAGCTGAGTGTGTTGTTCGAGCAAGTCTTGGCTGTTGTGTCCTCGCATCATTGGTGTTTAATGTTTGTGAACTTCAGGAGGTGGTCTGTTCTGTCCAGACTGGAAGTTTTAGTTGCAACTTTAGTTGCAAGTTGCATAAATAAGAGACGTTAAGCAATATCCAATCAAAAATCTTTGTTCTGGCCCAGCTTCAGGGAAGCGGTCGTCATCTCAGTGTTGCTCCATCTGTTCCGTCCGTCCAGCCTGAGGAGTTGATTTTCGGAAAGTGTTTTTTGTTGTATGTTGTTAATTTTTGTATATAGTATGTAGGGGTAACTATTCTTCAAAATTACTAGAAATGATAAGTTATGGTAAAACCTCTTTGTACCCCCCCCCCCCCCCCCAAAAAAAAAAAATGTGTGCGACAAGTAGACTCGCCTTCCGGGCTTCTTGGAACACACCATTTCAATTAATATTTTATAACTTTTTAATGTTCATTTATTTTTATTTGTTTTGTTACTACGGCCAAAACACATTGCATGGTTATATTATATATTTTCTGGGTATTAAATCAATTGTTAGATATTTTTAACCCATTGCCATACGAGTTGTCTTGACAGAGTTTTGGCACTGGAAAACCATTTTATTTTTATTTTTTTAACAAATGTTTGACAGGTTTGAGGTAACATATGACTTGAAACATTATAGGAAATTATATATTTCTAAGTTTATTTTTATTTTTGGGGCTTATGTGAGTGAAAGTGAGAGAGATAGAAGATTGTGTCATGCATTTCGTCTCTGAAATAAAATAAATCCACTGCCCTGGTAATATTTTTTACAATATATTCCCTAGTTATAACGAAAATAACTTTTTATTTTTGTTTATTTAGACCTACTAGGCCTACTATTGAGGACATTTGTTCTAAGTGGCCTCGATTACAACATACCTATCTAGCAATTTACGTTTGTGTGATAGTCTTTGAAACTTTGAGGCATGTGAAGTGGTACCAGACAGATGTTACACTGCATGCGTGTCTCGCTCCCCTTCTTGCGGGATCTGCATACCTTGCAGGGTTTTGTTGGATTTTCTTTGCATGGTGTGGGGGGGGGGGGGGGGGCAATATACTCTGCGAAAAGACCTTAGCCTGCAGTCGTAGCGGATTATCTGCTATTGGTGGTCGTCCAGGGGTCACTCGTTCAGGAAGAACCAAGGTAAGAAGCATCTTCTCGGCTACATTTATTCTGAAGTTGCTGAAGTGGTACTTCTTTACTTGATTGTTCTTTTTGTACAGTGCATGTGAATTGAACGAACACATATCAAGCAAGTAGAAGAATATCTTTCTGTAACCTTTCATGTGCCTTAGCATAACAGGGAAGGACGCCAGAACTTGATCTTGCCTATCAACTGCCAACATGCCTTTGTTGTAGTCAATGACGCTTTGAAGGCTTTTCCACTTCTTGTCCTCTTCTTCTCGTCACTTGGCTTTTTGAATGTCTGTATGCATTGTAGAGAGCATGGTGACATCTTTACGATCTTTCCATTTTACAGACTACCTCATTTGCACTTCTCATAATGGCATCGCCTTTCTGTCAAGAGTTTTGTTGTCTTGAGCTCGGCTGGCAAATTTTTCTGATTTATCCTCACTGTGCCTAAAGCTAGAGTATGCTCCTTGGTAGAGTTCGGGAGATCCGGAGATGAATACCAGTTATCGAGGTGCATTACTTATCCTTTGTTTAGACGAGGAGCACTCAGATTCATAACAATTGCCTCGCTAGCCAACAAATTCTCAGGGCTGTTGTCTCCATCATGTCCTGTACTAGGAAAACGCTTAAGTCCCGCCGCGTTGTTGGATGAGCGTAATTGGTGCATTGAGTTGTTAAGTGTTATGCGGATTTTCTGTTGTACTGTGAAAAAATCATTACTTAGTTGATTTTTTTTAAATAAATTTAAATTAAATAAAAAATAAACTTTAATTTTAATTTTTTTTAATTATTCGTAATTTAAAAAAAGAAAAAAATCGTAAAATTTCGATTTTCATAACAAATATTTTTTCGATTGCGCTCAAATTTCACACGAATATATAAATTCATGAAATTAAGGTTCTGTGAAAAAATCATTACGATCGGATAAAGCATGTAGGTGCTATAAGCCAAAGAAATTTGAAAATCAAAAAAATTCCAAAAATTGCGATTTTTTAAAGAAATTTATCTTTCGATAACGCTCAAAATTCACACGAATATATCAATTCATAAAATAAAGGTTGTGTGAAAAAATTATTACAATCGGACAAAGCATGCAGGTGTATAAATCAAAGAATTGGTTGTGTGCAAAAATTATCGAAAAAAATCGTAAAATTGCGATTTTCATGAGAAATAATTTTTCGATCGATTTTTCCCCCCGTGCAGTTCTTCGTTCAGAGATTTCATAGACCTCCATAAAATTTCATCGCAATTGGAGTATTGGTTTAGCCGGAATCGTGTTCACAGACACACAAAAATACAAAAAAAAAAAGAAAAAAAAAAAAACATTCCGGATTTTTTTCTCCAGTGTAGTGAAATGGAATCTTCGCTTCGCTCGCTACGCTCGCTACGCTCATCCAATAAATTTTAAAAGCTTTGCAATAACCCAAGTTCGACTCACAAAGCTTATAAAATTTTATACCAAATCAAGCCCTCTTCGATGGATTGTACTGTACATACCCGAGGCGCCCGCGGAACTTCAT